>JAVDBV010000247.1:0-14947 GCA_032619315.1 Piper longum
TATGAAAGCACAATAGCTTTCATAGACAAAAATAATTAAACATTCACCAACCCAAACATCATAGTTCCTCCAGCAAGAATCATTTTAAGATTGATTACATTTCTTAAAACAAATTTACTTCTAATGAATATACATCAAATAGAATCAGTTTTTGAAGTATGAGTAAAGTAAAATGATGCTAGAATCGCACAAAGAAAATGATTATGAGACAAAATAAATAGCTAAATAACACATTGAAAATAAGAATTGGTCTGGTGATATGATAACTGATTTAAATTAGTAAAATTATTTAAAATTTGCTCATGTTTTTATGATAAGAATCAATAGAAAAAATGAATGAAATTTTAACGGATTCAATCTGATGGTTGTATACATTTAGATTTACAAATGTTTGTATCAAGTAAAAAAATATCAACTATACAAATAAAAACTTTACTTGCATTATTTCAACGGTAGGTCAAAAAAGGGTCACCTCAACACAATTTACTCAAAATGACAGAGTAAACTAATCAAGAACTCCTCAAATATTGTTCTACTTAGTTCTAAGCTATAACCACAAAGAAGTTACAAAAAGGAATAATAACTAACAAATTGAGATCATATAAAAAGGATATTATTTTCAATTAATGTGAAGTCTACTCTTTACCACACTTTGAAATGGCTTTCATAATTCCAACAATTGAAGAAGATGGTTCTCTCAATATTGACAACATATGTCTACACAATAATATTTAGATATGTGAACACAAGAACATATGGAATAAATAAGAGGGAGAGAATCAGGTTTGCTAATTAATAACTATTACATCATTTATATAGTACTGTGGTGAACAAATATTTCAATAGTAGAGTATTTTTTACATTATTTGATCCACCTTTATTATATTGAGATTTTTAGTAGAAATAGTTTTTTTTGGGTCTCATATGTATACGTTTATGTGATCATATACTTACTATTTCCAAATTAAGAAAACATCCATAACTTCGGAACTCTAAACTTGCATAATGTAATTAGTTATGAATCTAATCTCATTCGGTCCTAGAAAGTTTGCACCATCAATGTCTAAAACATTTGTAATTTAATGAGACATTTCTTTAACCAAGCTATAGCAAAAGACTAAGATATTGTGTCAATATATTCTATTAATTTTTATGCATGTTTGCCACATTGCTTGAAACCTTAATTTCATTTATTGGTCCAACAGTCATATGAGAGTCTGCTTGGCTTTAGTGTTTTCTTATGTTGATTATAGAAGTTTCCTTCGTGAGTTCTCCCTGATGATAGGGGAGTTTGTCAAGTGATGATATATGAGTTCTGTCAAATAAATAGGAGATTACCAGATGATGATAATTGGGTTGCTTGATGTGTGAAGGAGAAATTATTTGGTTGATCCTTCATTGATCGTAGATGATGTTGATGACTTGTATATAGGCCAATGAGAAATTCTTAGTCTTTGAGCTAATTTTTCGAATAAGAGGGACCTGTAACACTTATTGCGAGTTAGTGGTGTTTTATTATATTTTTTCATAAATAGAAACTTGGTTGGGTTGTGTGATGATAGTTGCATTGGCTTAATTTTTACATACTAGTTTATCACCTCCGAAGGTGCCTTCACTTGGTGTGAATGATGATGTCATGGAAGTGCACAAAATAGTAAGGGTGAAGATGGAGGGGAGAAAATTAGTTAAGGTGAATTAGGAATGTACTTACAATCGGCATTCATTGATGTCATTAATGACATACATATTTAATTATTCGGGCGCGATCGTTCGCCCCTGCGGACCGCCTCTTTTCAATTGATCTGGGTTTGAAGGTTCTGTAGGACCGAGGCGCCCTTGCCGCGCAAAGAGATAGTCCGAGAAAATAAAATAAAAAAATGTCACAAGCACGCAGTCAAATTTTACGTATTTCCTTAGGGTTCAACTCGAATCCCTAAGTAAATCCATGGTGAGATTGACACTCACAATCCACTAATTTTCAATTTTCATAAATTATACATCATAGTGAAGCTTTGCCACTTTAATCGACTCCATACATAATTTGCTTCCAATGCATAATTTTCTCCTTGCAAATTTCAAAAAATAAATCCTTAACTGAAATTCGGTTTGATCCAAGCTCAATCTAAATTTTGAAGAGTGACAACAATCGCGGACGAATAGTCTTGGTTAGTGGACAACAACTTGTATTCAGTTCAACAAGTAATGACCAATATCAACAAGAAATGGGCAAGTAGGTAATACTGATCTATTTTTCACTCGGGCAAAGAATCATCAATGCAGACATCCAGTAATAGGTCCTGGACCCAATTATCTTCCCAACCCTTCTTCTCCTCTGTTCTTTCGCAGCAACACCGTTGCGAGTGGGTCTCTTCACAAATTTTTTCCTTTAATGGCAGTGACGAATTTCAGCAAGATTTGACTTGAGTTTGTAGATTACTTCGCTTCATGTTGGTGACTACTTCGGAGCCGGGAACGAACGGCGTTGGTCGAAAAATTGCCACGAAATCAGCTCTCCGCGGCTGTTTTTTTGCGGCTAAATTCTCTATTTTCACTTTATCCAGTCAACCAATTCTTGATTTTTTTCCGGTGACAGTGAAATCTTAATCCGGTCTGAATCGAATTGGGTTTGTAAATCTTCCCGCTGACTTCACTTTGGACACCACCCCCGAGCCGGGAATGACTACTGCTAAATCCTCTGTTTTCACCTTATCGAATCAACCAATTCTTGTTTTTTTTTTTTCTGGTGACAACGGAATCTTAATCCAATGGGAATCGACTTGGGTAGTAAATCTCCTCGTTGGCTTCACTTTGGACACCACACCTGAGCCGGGAACAACCGGAGTTGGTCGGAAAACCGCCATGAAGTCAGCTCTCCGTGGTTGTTTTCTGCTCTGTCTTTTCTTCTTCTCTTGTCCAATGGGCCTCTTCTTGAATTTTTTATGGCGACAGCGACGATGAACTCCACTGGAACCCCACCCAGATCTGAATAAAACTTACCAGATTCACTTTGAACAACACACCGGAGCCGGGAACGACCAGCGTTGGTCGGAAAGAAATCCAGGAAATAAGCTTTCCGTAACAGTTTTCTACTCTGTTTTTGTCCCCTCCTTAACAGGGCAGCAGTAAGCAGCAACACGGGATAGCAAGATCACGGGATAGCAAGATGGCGGGTTGGCAAGAATCTCCTTCTCCTTCGACGAACCTTCGGCTATTGGCAGCGACAAAATTCGGTAATTCAATGGACAGCAAGGTCTTAGGCTAGAATGTGATTGTGATGTAGCATCAATGGCTCAGAAAAATACTGAATCTCTGTTCCTTCCTCTTTGTTGCAGCACAGGTGGGCTTTCCTCCTTCAACGGACTTCCACTTTTAATCCACAGCAGGGTTCGGCAGTACTTCTTCACAGCGACTATTCCAACTCCAACAGTGTTCTGAAACAACAGCAAGGGTATGACAACCGGTTGGCAAGGCAGCAACTTGTAGTAAATCTTCACGTCAATCCTCTGCTTTTTGAGCTATGAACAGAAATGATAGGTTCAAAAATACATAAAATAATAAAATATATCTAAATAAAATGGCATTATAATTGTACACCGACATGCAAATTGAAACTCATATTTTTTAGGTAATAGTTTTTGGGCAATAAACAATTGGTTTAAAAAAAACAGAATACATGATAAGCAAATGTCATTGATGCAAAATAACATAAATTGATTAGTGACTGGCATAAAATATAGTCTCATGTAGTGAGCATTATATAAAATATAAACTTATAATAAAAAATAGTCTCGTATATTTCAATTAATAAATGACGGGTTTAAAAATATAAAAATTACAAAATATATAAAAAAACAAATGTCATTGATAATTATATAGTAACTTACAAATTTAAACTCATATAAGTGCCTAGGTAGATGCATAAGCGCTTGGTGTCTTCATCCCTTCCATGTTCACAAGGCCACACAGTGTTTGGTCGTTCCATGGCGGCTTCTTCTTGTTAGGAAATAGACACTCCAACGAAAACAATCCTGAAAATATTTCCCCTCAAATGGAAAAGGAGCCACCAAAAATAAAAACGGATGGAAACAAAACCAACCTACTCGATCAACTTTGATTAAGAAAACTCTTACAATCAAGTATCGAATAAATTTGAAAAAAGTCTCCTAACCCAAATTAGACCAGTAACAAGATCTGAAAGATACAACTATTGAGAAATTGAGAAAATAACATACACCTCAAAAGAAAATTGGATCAACCTCACACCCCGGATTACGACTTCGACTTCAACTTGAGACAATGAAAAACTTCTCCAAACTCTCCCCTACATGTAGAAAACTCCACCCGAAATTTGTAAAAAACTCCACCCGAAACTTGTAGAAAATTCTACCCAAGTGTGAAAAACTTCACCCCAATAAAAGTAGAAACTCTACCCAAATGTAGAAAACTCTACCCAAATGAGTAACACTAATCTAAATTACAAACCATAGACAAAGTTAGAGAAAGAAAAGAAATTAACCACTATTGATCTTGTCGAAGAACTCGAAGTCATATCTTCACCTCACAACAAACAATTTCTCTCTCACACATGCAATACTAATGGTGACCCTCTCTATAACCACACGCGTCTCCCCTAAAAGAGAACACTCCATGAAACTTTCCCAAAGGGAAAGCCCACCCAATACATATGTCCAATCACATATATATAAACCGGAGATATGAAAAACCACTTGAAAATGAAGAGCCAACTCCAAACACTACTTCTTGAGCATTAAAATCCTCACCAACTCACTTCTTGTATTCCATAAATTCTCATCGAATTCCTCATACCACTCTGTTTATCTTCATGTCTTCACGACTTCCCGTATGATTAAACATTTTCTCATGAGAGGGAATATCTTCAACAATTCTCCCCTTCCCGACTATGATAAACACTTTGAAAAACTTCAGCAACATTGTCGAACACCCGTCTTCATATGATTGAACAGTTTTTTGTATGATTGAACGCTTTTTCAACAATTCTCCCCTTCCTTCCCCGAGGAGGGAAATATCTAACACTTATCTCACCCCTCTGCAACCATCACCCCTCCGCATTCCTCTGCCTCAACCTCCACCGCCGCCACTGCCTTCTCTACCCTCCCACACTCCTCTTCGCCGTCTTCTCTTCTCCTCCTACCAAATGGGTCGTCTCCCTTGCCGCCTCCTTCCACTCCTCCACCTTCTGGCCTCCTCCTTCCGTAAAGGTCGGCTTTTTGACATAGGTTCTGCCTCCGGGCTGTTGCCGCCTCCGACGTGCAGCAAGAGTGTTCGAAAGAGAAAATGTGTTTGTGTTAATTTGCTGATTGAACTATTGGAACTCGATATCACGTGTTCTTTTGTGCATTTTATTGTTGAAAAGAGGCAGTTTTTTCCCGTGAATGTTAATGATGAATTAGTTCTTATGATGTCATGTACTCTATGATAGTGTGTTGTTAATCTTCTTGTTGAAAAGTGACGATTCTTTTTTGGTTAATATGTTGATGAGTTGGTTGTAATAGGTATGTTATTGTAGAAAAGAGATATTCTAATTTGTTTAGTATGCTGAAGAGTTATTTCTTATTGTGCTATGCTGATCATGGTAGTTTTTCGTTTATGCTATTGTTAAAATTTTTGTATGAGCTTTTGTTTGCTGTTTCCAAGACTCCTTGTTTGTAGACATATCCGATAAACGTTGCCTAACAGATTGTCATTGACGATTGAAAGTGTTCTGCCTCCCATGAAATAGGCTGACTATTCATACCTGGGGGAATTTTTTCTATTTTCTCGATTACCACCTATATAAAGAGACAATGTTTTATTCATGTGTTGATATTTTGTTTTCTGTAATGTATGAAATTTGATAAGTCGATGATGCATTGCTTTCTACCAGAGTTGGGGCGCATCATAACATAGTATGGAAGAAGGGTCCATGGCTCAATGAGTAAGAGTTGGGCCCTGTGACCTAGAGGTAACATGTTCAAGTCATTTACAGAACACAATGCAATGGATAATTTGGTATGTTAATTGCATCATAACATAGTATGGAAGAAGGGCCATTGCCGCAATTAGTAAGAGTTGGGCCCTGTGATCTAGTGGTTACAGATTCAAGTCGTTTATAGAACATCTTGCAAAATGAAGTCTAAGGTTGCATGCAATAAACCTTTTGTGGTGCGACCTTCACCTGGGCGCCACATGTGTGAGAACCTTTCCGCAACTGCTTTTATGTAGTGTATACTTTCAGTTCTGATATGTAATATAACTTGGTAATAGCGTTGTTATTCTTGAAGTCTAAAATATAAGAAATATGTTCATTGCGCTTATGATTATTGCATGTGGCAAGGTTTCTAACGAATGGATCTATCTGTTTTATTGTCTTAATGAAAATCTAATTTTATACATGTGGTTAAATTGCTGTGGTGCTGTTGCCTTTTGCAGAAGTTTACTATTGACATCAGAGACTTCTCGTGGTCGTATATACCAAGAGACTTTTGGATGCCAGATGAACGTTATTGGCATGGAAATTGTTTTGTCGATCATGAAGAAAGCTGGCTATATAGAAATGGTCGAAGTTACTGAAAAGGAAGAAGTTATTTTTATCTATACATGTGCTAACAGAGATATTGCCGAACAAAAGGTGTGGCAGAGGTTGAACTATTTTTGGTTTCTCAAGCGACACTGGAAGAGCAACGTGGCCATTGGGAGGTCAGAATCAAAACGCCACCCAAAAGTGACAGGTATAACGTCTGTAAGTGGATTCACTTGCCAGCTTAATCTGGGAACTCTGGTGTTCTTGATAGGATGAGACGTAGTTACATAACAGAAGCTTATTTAGACCTTGTACGCAAAATAAGAGACATTCTTCCTCACGTGGGCCTCAGCAGTGACTTCATTTGTGGTACGAACTTCTTTTTAATTTCTTTTAGGACTCTCTATGTTTATCTTTGTTTGATTTTATACGTCATCTGGTCCTTTCACGGACCTTTACCACATCCAATGCATCCGTTTATAAGTAATCTTCTTACTATAGTGCTTTTGTGTTGTACAAAAAAATTCCTACAATTATGAGATATTTGTGAAATAAATGTGAAACTTGCTAGAAAATGATAGCTTCTGGATTACATTGAAACCTTGTAACTGTATGTGAGGTACCTTAGTTGTTTACCGGCCTATCTATCCTAGTTCATACTATCCATACTGTAAGATCGTTCATTCACATTGACATATATTCATTGATGATTTCTGTCCCTGTGCAGGATTCTGTGGTGAAACAGAGAATGACCACAAGGATACATTTAGCCTTGTGAAGATTGTTGGATATGACATGGGCTACATGTTTTCTTATAGTGTGAGAAAAAAAACTCATGCACATTGAAACTATGTTGATGATGTTCCTGAAGAGGTTAAGCAAAGGAGGCTAACTGAACTTATAGAAGCTTTTCGAGAATCAACGGGTCAGTGTTACGATGCTCAGGTTGGAAGCATTCAACTTGTGTTAGTTGAGGGACCCAACAAGTGAGCTCCTGAAACAGAGTTGATTGGTAAGAGTGACAGAGGTCATAGAGTCAGCTTTATTAAAACTCCTATTCCATCTCTTTTGGGATTTGATCTTGATGAAAATGCTTGCTGGAAACCTGATGTTG
This sequence comes from Piper longum, assembly GCA_032619315.1. Classification (NCBI taxonomy): domain Eukaryota; kingdom Viridiplantae; phylum Streptophyta; class Magnoliopsida; order Piperales; family Piperaceae; genus Piper; species Piper longum. The sequence continues at coordinate 7,656 of JAVDBV010000247.1, forward strand.
GTGATTTTGTTGAAGTAAGAAATACAAAGTCAACCCGAGCTTCATTGTATGGATAGGCACTTGCTTTAACAACTTTAAGCACTTTCCACAAGAAACATGATGTCGCAAGTGTTGCCTCTGCAGTTAAACACGATAGTTGTGATTAATTTGCCTCAGGGCAATTATGTATCAATTCTTGCAGATGTCACTCATGCTTCTGATGAAAAGTCAGGCGTAACTTTGCATGTGTCACTGTTCCCTAAGGATAAAGTTGATTGGCATCGAAGATTGTCATGGAACCAAGGAGAATATATGAGCCCTAAAAAGAACTGGTTTAAAGAAGGCAATGCTGTTAGTGTACTCCATATGGACAGTTAAAGACTTTTCAGTGGCTGGTCCTGCAAGATGTGTCTTTGATCAAGCTTTTACAGGACCTTTGTTAAAATTGGTTTTGAAGATATTATACTTCTACATGGAAGGGAAAATTACCTGAATAAACAGTCCGACAAGCTTCTCTCATGTGGTCGAACTTTTTATTGGAAAGGGCCGGTCAATGTTCATTTCCTGTATTTCTTCATTTTTTGGAATTCATCTTGTTCTAGTTGCCTTCTTGTCAGCCATAAAGATTTCAGGTACATGGAGGTTTTCTTTCTATAATGAGAAATTTAAGCATTATATTGTTGCTGCGGCTGCTGTTGGAATGTCCTCGAGTTGCTGGAGTTACTAGTCGTCCATTAATTGATTTCTATTATTGATTCTGGTAATCATTACTTATGGCTAGCAGCTCCGAATGACCTCAAAATTCTCACTGCCTGGTCATGAACCAGGATGCTGGCTAGCCTAGCTTATCATGCTACACTAATAGCATTTTGTTCCATTTCCTGTTAATGATTCATGATCATCATTTCTCATGATAATTATCGACAAGGCATTGAGATTTTAATTTATTTTCAATGGCCTGGCCTGTGCTCATTGATAAATTGGCGTATGATATGCCCAGAAAGCAATGCCATGACTTGATCGATCTGTGAAATCATCTCTAGGACCAGTGAACATCTTGCCATATATTCATTGTTTCTGATTTCTGAATCTTATGTAAATGAATCTTCCAACATATGGTGTATGTTCAGTAAAAATACTGCTTACTGCTCTAGTTTTATAAGCATATATAGGCTTTATTAGTTTCAAATTTCATCCCATGATTCATTATTAATAAAGGGATTTGATAAAGGAAACCTTCACGTAGAGGACATGCAATTTAGCATCTACAAGCAGTTACCTTGTCCATTGACAAAAGACAACATTATACATAGTTATCTTGGAGACTATATTTTCGTTTATGAATATGAGTCGAGACTGATCCTCACGTTGATGTTGGTAAGAATTGTATTGGCATTTTTTTTCTCATTTTAACAGTAGGAAAGTAGGCAATACTGTCCTCTTCAGAGATCCACCGATAAATTTGCCTCGTTAGCTATGTTAATCTCGTTTAGAAATAAGTGAAGTAAAAATATAAATGAGGTGAATATAGAGAATGTGGGTTTTTTATAGTAACTGAATTTGGTAAACGTAGGAGAGGTGGACTTATAAATAAGAATTTAGATAAGATGAAGTAAGAATTTAGGTAGGGTAAAAGTGGAGGAATAGTGAAAAAGATGGGTTCTTGGTATAGGGGGAGAAAGATGGAGAAGTGTGTTTTGGCGAAGAAGGTGACTTTTTTTTCGAGGCAGAACCTTTTTTTTTTTTTTTTGTGCTTCAAGTGGCTTTTATTATTTTACTATGCAAGTTTGTAGGTTTATATTTTCTGTCTTCTTACAAATGGAATTATTTTTCTATTTGTAGGGATAGATAGTGAAATCTAAATAGAACCAATTAAAAAATAGTACACTTTAGGCTAAAAAAAGCAGAGGCTAAAATTATTCGAACAAAAGTATTTAACCAACTTCAACCATATAAACTAAACAATCAACATATCCACTTCCATAGCAAAGTGTTATTTTTATAATCAGCATATAAACTAGACAATCAACATATTTGAGGCTTAATAATATAAATTTAGAAACATAATCTTCTTAAACTAATTACATATTATACACCCAAAAATAACCTTATTCACTCGAATAGCTAACTATGATAATTGCGTGCAACAAAAAATGGCTCGCAATCCTAAGTTAAAAAAATATGGGTTGTGTATAATGCGTTGTATGATAAGAATTTTGACATATATAGAATAAAAGATTGTTGAATGTTTATAGGTCAATATAAAGTCGGTTTCATATCATCTCTTGCCTCATCATCTCATTCCTTCATTTTATTCATCTCCTCTCTCCCTCCAGAGCAATCTCTCAAATTAGAGTGGGTAATAATAAAGAAATAAATAAATATTGATTGCTTAAGAATTTTTTTTACTGCTTTGGTTCAAGTTTTCTTTATTGAAATCTTACTACATAATCAATTTCTGCATGACTTTTCTTATTTTTTTTCCTCAACCTTCATACCATTGTTTTGTTTTAAATTTTAGGTTATGTGAATTGCTCTAAAGAAAGAACTGAGTATCGAAGTGAGCAAGGTATGGATTTAGAATTGCTTTTACATTTTCGGGCCTCCAATAATTGATTGATTATAATGAGATAGAGAAGTTGACATAGTATGATGATTTCATTTTAAGGTAATTTCTTCATATTTGACAAATTTTTCTACACTAACCATGCTACCTATTCGATGAGACATTTGGTGACAAAACCAAGCGAACCTTTCTATACCTGTAGATTAATAGATGGTGTTTATGTTTGATAATAAGGTTATTCACTGTTTGGGGTGTGAGAATTTGTTTTCTGGAGTGGTCATGAACAGACACTTCTGAACACAGATATAAAAAGAGAGCTTGATCACATGGTAGGTATATTTCCCCCCCTAATTTTAGCTCATGCTATATTTATATAATGAATTAATATCCTTGAATAATAGTGTTGATTGAAGGAGGAAAATTATCAGGAAAATTTTCTTCAAGTGGCTGTTGATTGGAAGAAGATTGGTTTTAATGGTGCGTATAATGCTTCTCATTCCTATTGTTGGTTTAATATTTGTTCAATTTAATTATGGATATGTCTCGTCATTGATGCCATGCTTTTACTTTTTTTTCTCCAATGGATAATTTGATCGATGAGGATACCTCTGATCACCGGATGGTTTGATTTTTATTTATTTATTAGGCATTCTTCTCATTGAACCCAACCGTAAGAGCCTAGCAAATGACAATAAGTTGATTTTAAATTTCTAACAAGGGCAACATACAGTGGACTGGAGTTTGTCCTTCGAGATATCATTGGGATGGCGCCACTGCAGCAAGTTTTCTTTTGAAAGATGGTCTTTATGGTATGTGACGATCATGTTCTATGTTTTTGTTCATTGAGTTTTCTTGAAAAGAGAAGTTCTGAATTTGCATTGTAGATTATGTTGCCGTGTTCTCAAGGGCATTTGTTTCACTTCTTTAAATCAAGCTTGAGCTATCACCTTCCGATCTGTTCAACCTCATGGCTATGTAGCAAACCATTACGAATCCTTTCCTTATCTTCTATATATTTCAATCTTTAGTTATGTCATTCTATTTTTTTACATAGAGCAAACTTTTTAAGTATGTATTTGTAAGCTTTCTGATGTCAAATTTGTCAATGTTTAGCATGGTATTCTTTGGCTACATCCATAATAATCGTCTCTTTTTAGTATAAATATGTAAGATATGAACAATATTTTTTTTACCTTTCTAAATATTTAATGAAAGTTGGCATTACCAAGACCCTCCCGAGGTCGTCCCTAACATGCTATTCTCGTGGAAGGGTTCGGCGTCTTACCAATCATCATACATAGGTGTATTTAGTGGTTTTATAATTTATTTATTTGCTGGAATGTCTTCAAAAAAATTCTTTTTATTTTTTATTTTTTGATGTTTTTCTTGGGATGCGATGGTGCAGGGCGGTATCGTATCTTGGCACCTTTGTCTTTTTTGTTACAGTGTTGTTGCGGTAATGGTGCTTCATCATAAGTAGATTCATCTTTGTAGAGTTACTAATTATGTTATATCAGCAAATGATTTGTTTTGTTTTTTTTATCAATCCATTTCTAATTTCTTATTGTTGGGTGATTGCATCTATTTTGCTATGCATAATTGCTTAATGGTTCAGTTGCTAGAAGAAAGTCTTCTAAATTTTTTACATGGTGTAATGGCTCCATGTCATTGTCAAAGTTAAAGTGACAACCCCTTTGAACAGGGTGAACTACTTGTATCATGGGCTCCAACATGTTTAGAAGCTATATACGTCTTCCTATTCATAGAACAGAATATTGAATTTTTTTAAAAAAAAATAGAATATTGAATTTTTTTTATTATTTTTGTTATTTTATGTTTTACACTTTTAATAGGTGCAAGCTTTCCAATGGATACCACTTTCCGACTCTAAATTTACTTATTTTTGGTGTCTTTTCTTGACCAATAAAAATATTCATTACTATATTTTGGGCATCTTTTTCTAACCACTTTTTTAATATCCTTTGGTGGCATTTTTTCTTGTGACCATTTGTACTAATTTTTGTGGTTAATATGTACAATCTTAAATTCAATTATTTTTAACTGCCCCCACCTTTTATTAAGGGAAACACCTATTACTATTATATTTTGTATTATAATAAAAAAATTATGATAACATTTTGTTGAAATAAATATTACAATCGTGTTCGATCACAATCCAATACCTAAAATGAAATATTTACGTAGAATCTGCACCAAAAACACATAAACGCACATAAAAACAATATCTCAGGAACAAAAGTGAAGATTCAAGATGCTACCTTTTGCACTTGTTTACCCAACGCCATCACGCACACCCTGCTTTAATCTTCTTCGCCATTCCACTTACAGTTATCAATCGAGACGTTGTGTCAGTTGACAACATCCGTTTAACAAAAGAAATCTTCATCTTGCCACTGGAGTTTGTCGTGCCACTCGCAGTCACCTACAATAAAACATCGTTGCCACTTTTAGCTCTGGACAACCAGTCAAGTGAAAGTCGTTGAGGGAAGGAAATGAGATGGCGTCCCTGCATATGCTCCTCAGCTGGGGAAGACTCGAAACGCTTAATTCTTCAAGTTTGGGAAAGCAAATACCAGGTGAAAGATCCAACAACGTTATATCACTTCTTGCAACTTCTCACAATCGTGAATTTGGAGCTGCACAAGGCTCTGAAGATGTTCAAGTCCGGAGAAGCGCTTCAATGAACCACAAAATCTGATTTGCAGAACACGTATGCCCGGAAGCGCCATCTGACTCACCATTTGCATCTTTTCTAGCCGATCGAAGTAGCAAATGTGGAGCTCTTTTAGCGAAGCATAAATCGTTGCTGACTTGAAATTTCTTGATTCGGCAACTTTCGATTTTTAGGATTCTCAATCGCAAGGATGACGATTGGGGGAGAAAAAAAGCAACATCGTCCTACATGTCCTCCTCGTCTCCCCAAGGATCTCCGTAACAAGCTGACAGACTCTTCAGTGATGTCAACCACTGGAAGAAGCTCGGTGAAAGTATCTTGAAATTTATAATCGGAAGGCTTAGCTCTCTCAATTTGTGCATATTCCTCAGGCAATATCGCTTTTATAAATCTCTGTCAGTATATTTCTAGTACGAACATGAAAAATCCATCACTTGTAACTTCCTCCGATTTCTAATCTCATCTGGTAGTCAATCAGCTCAAGATGTCTCAGCTCTGTCAGTTCTCCAACTGATGTTGTAATTCCATCAAGTTTAACTCCCTTCAATTTTATAACTCTCAGTTTGGACATGGATGCGAGGCTGCTAAATTTGTTCGGCTCTGTTCCTATTTCCAATTCTCTGTTAATGATAAGAGTGGTCAAATTGCTGCAAATAGCTTCCTCTGGCAATTTGTAATTTTCCCACCATACGGAATACTGACGAGACTCTGCTTTGTCAGATATGTCATGAGAGTTAGCGATACAGATTCCCATGTCACGGATTACATCGTGTATTCTCGTGCTTAAAGGGCTATATTGGAGTGTCTCAAAAAGGCATGCAGCTTGCAGCGTTCCAAAGATGTCCATTCCATCATCAAATGCTTCCTGATAGCTGCCATTCAAAGTCAGAATCCCTTCTCCAATCCAACATTCAATGAGCATGTCGGCCTCTATGACTCTATCCTCGGGATAGAAACAGGTATACAAGAAACAACCCTTTTCTCTTTGATTCGGCAAAGAGTCGAAGCTAAACTTCAATCGAGTAAACAGGTACACCTCGGGATATCAGCTGGATAGTGTCGAAGAGTAGCCAATGCTTGCCTCCACTCCTCCAGAAGCCTTCTACACGCCTTAGCCCCACTGATGACTTTGAGTGCTAGCGGCAACCCTTTGCACTCTCTTGCAACCTCTTTGGCAAGCTCCACAATGCTAGATTCCCAGCTCTCAATATCGTTCTTGCCGCCGACACTTCTTTTAAACAAAGCCCAAGAATCATCCCACTCCAAAGGTTCCACCTTAATCAGTTCTGCCGACTGCATTTTCTCAAATACAGCTTCTGATCTAGTTGTGAAGATCAGCTTGAATGTTCTTGTTTCCAGACCTAATATGCGAAGCTGCTCAAGATCTAAATGTTTCCAAATGTCGTCAAACAATATAGCAACATTATTGTTCTTGAGTGCACCATTTATTTTGTCAGCTCGGCTATGAGGGTCGTCATGCTTTTTGAAGGCTAAGTTTAAATTTCCCATTATGACTCTTGGAATCATATCCATGTCCACTGTCTTGGATACAACTACCCAATGACTTTCAAGTAGAAAGGTTTCAGAAACTCCTTATCAAATTTTTTCATGAGTGTGGTTTTGCCAACACCCCCTATGCCATAAATCCCAGCCATTCCGACCTCATCATCACGGAGGATATTGCACACCTGGTTGTAAGCTTCATCTTGCCCAATATTAAGGGTGGAGCATGTTGGGTTAATCACACATCCCATTTGGAGGCAACAGGTGACTTGTATATAGGCTAATTGGGAAAGCCTTAATTCTTAAGCTAGCGTTTGGAATAAGAGAGGTCCATAAACCTGTTGAAAGTCACTTTTAGGGCCCGAAGGGCCCAACATTTGGTATCAGAGCCAAGGTTGGTTTTGGTGTTGGTGTTGCCTTAATTAGCCACACGATTTGTCGGCCGGTCCGAAGTTGTGTCTCCAGATTTGTCGGTCGGTCCGAAGTTGGCCCGAATTGGTGTCATCTGGAACCTCACCAAGACATGTTGGCTCCGCGTGTGGTGAGGGG
>JAVDBV010000248.1:0-39799 GCA_032619315.1 Piper longum
CAACGTGTCACAGATGGATGGTAAAATCTGAGCCTAGTCCAATCTCAAACTTTTGGTCCGTTGTTTCAGAGAGTGAGTGTCATCCTTTTCACAACTTTTTTCAATCTTCTCGTTCCACATTAGCTGTCGCAACACAATGCCCGCCGCGTCAATTCGTCCCACAGCACACATACAAACACAATTGCACAAACACCATGGTCTAATTTTCCTGCTTCGATGATTAAAATATCGTCGTCGTCTTCATAAACAAAAAGTACTTGATCCTCATTGGATTAACATTAGGGTAGAGCTTTTTTTTATTGTTGGTCTATTTCATGGCTGCTCCTCAAATATGTCAACCCGCTGCCCAAGTGCCAGCTATAGACGCTTGAGGGAGATCGGAGGGAAAAAGCTTAATTAGGACCTTGCTTTGAAAAAAAAATACATTAGACATTCAAATTAATCAGGTACTTTAGGAAAAGTTTCAATCTCTCTTTTTTTAATACTTATATATGAAAAAATGTATGGCATTTTGCGCTTTTAAGGCAGCTACAAAAACAAATTGTTTTGGGAAAAAAAAATTTGAAGCCAACGGTTCATTCATTATTCGAAATGCATAATAAATCAAAAACATTTAAGGGGCTTACATCTCTGTGCGTTACTACTACTAAATATATGAAAAGGAAAGCAGTCCCCAATTTACTGCTCATGATGATCAGGTCGTTAGTAAAATAATCCTCAAATTTAATTCTAACAAATTTTTACCAATAGAAAGTTCGCTTTGATGTCTACAAGCTTCGTAAAAGTTAATAGCATCTCTAATCCTCCCTTACTTTTTTAAACATAACCCAATGCCAAGCGCGTAGCAACATGCAATTTCATGTATTTTGAAACACCAGCATCATCAATCTGCGCACTTCTATCCCCAATTACACAAATGATATATAAAATAAACAATGTGCATGACGATTACCATGCACAAATTTCTCTCCTTCGTTTGATAAAGAGCCCAGCGACCTGAACTGAAATCTATCGACGTGTCCTTGACCAGGGAAAGCCCATTATAATAAAAACTATCATATGCCAACTTCACCTTGGACTTATTCAATTATTTTTTCCTCTTTGGGTAGAACTCCAACAGTCCCTTGGTTACCAGACAGACCATTGCATTGTATAGTTTATTGCTACATTGACATAATAAGAGGTCTGGGAATAGAGAGACCTTTTGCTAATCCAGGTAGAAAATTACACCATAAGCTAGATTTCTATTTTTAATGCGGCACTGTACCAAGACGGCGGTCAAATAATATACTATACAATCTTGTATTTGCTCCAAATTATACCATCAACCTGTAGCCCCCAGGACGGTTTCTTTACGAATGTAATTCGCCAAGTGGGAAGTATTTGGCGAACATCACAGCAGACAACATTAATCAATAGTTTTGATGGTCATTGACATCACAACAAAATCTCAATCACCATCGTAATCTTTCTACAAAGTCATCACTGTTGTATTCAAATAATAAACAAGATGATTTTCAATGAACAAGTTATGATGACTCATGCACGGCTATTGTTAAGCAGTGCTCATACAATATTATACATTCCAGATTAAGCAGAAAAGCAAGTCTATCACGGAATGAACCAGTCAATGAGCTACACTTTTACATACTATAAAAACAAAAAAAAAAAATGCGAGATTTATATATGCAACTCGTATGTTATCAACCTAAAAAAGAGGTCAAATGAAAAACCGGCAGCTTGCATGTACGTCCCTCAACTCATTTAACAATATAGAAGAACAATTTAGTAAAGCAAAAAAGAAAAATACTCCCAATCAGGTCACAGACATCAATCCTAGTTAAAGATATTGGTGCTAGAATGCTGCCCATCAACATATTATTATTATATTAGCACACTAAGAATAGAGGATCTCACCAATAGTAACCAAACTACCTATCCTACCATCCCTGCTTGCCTCTTCCAGACACGGTTGCTTACCCCCACCAATCTCGTAACCATAATTCTAGAACACCTAAACGACTAGGTAAGAATGCTTAAATCAGCTGTTCCTTTGGGCAAACACATGGCCCTTTAGATCATCTACCGAAGCACTATTTGCCCAAAATTCACTCGAGCTTATCCATTGACCTGTTTCTGCCCTTGGCAAAGATGTCGTATTAGATGCCTGATTAGGTGTCAGAAACCCATCAAAGGCTGATATTCATGTTATGAATTCCACTAATCTACTAAGTCACAATAAATCTGATCATATATACCATGGCCATGTGTTCTCCTTCCCTTTACCCACGGATAATTCTTCTCAAAACAAGTGCACATGCATTATAAAATAAACAAGAGAGGTACTAATTGAACAGCAACCATTCACATTGTGTATTGAAAGATGACCACTAGTTTTCATCACTTACAATTGCAATGTCTGTACCTCACACTCTTTCATTTGGAAACGATATGTTTAATAGACCTGATGATAATCAATTATTCGGAGTCCACCTTTTTCTATAATAAATTTTGTTTGGCTTCCTAACAGATGTTAATTGATAATTTGGACATAAACCATGCCCGTAGTCCAAACTATTTAAGTTAGTGTGAATAATAAAGATTGAATATGACAATGCAGGCAGAATATAGGTATGCTTAACTTAAATATGGATTTTCAGTTCATTTCAACTTCTTGCCACGCAGAACACTTGGAAAGGTTGCTATTTGTCAGTAGCTAAAAATACAATGGGCACTGAGTATGGCAAAAATAGTACACGAGTTCAAAAGTTAAATACTTGTGTTCAGAGCCCAGCACATCCATTCAGAATAGTGGCGTACGGTACTAGATAAATTGAGTTTCTTTAAATAGTTGAAACCTTGGAGAAGATATTGCGACAAATGATAACACATTACAACATACTCAAGAACTAGGAGAAATAATTTCTAAAATTTGATTATGAAATATGCCATTACTTACTAGAATTCCACCTCCAGGAAAAATTGCTCTTCTCCCTACTTCATCAGCCATAAGGTCAAGTTCACGGCCTTTCCAATCTGTAACCTGATTATATAATGCAAATTAGAAACAATTCAATAAAGTTGTTGGTGAAAGTTATCACTGCAATTCTCATGACCCAAAATAGATGTCATTCACTTGGCTCGGCCTGGCTTGGCTCGCCCTTTAAACAAGCCGAGCCAGGTTCAGTTCGTCTGCCATACTGAGCCAAGCAGAGCCTCAGATATCACTCGGCTTGGCTCGGTGTGGAGTTCGAGCCAAACTCAAACTCTTAAGAGCCCAGCTCGGCTCTGCCGAGCCCAGAGCTCAGGCATTGGAGCCCAACATGCTCTTAGAGAGCTGAGAGCATGGGCAGCGACTCTCTTAAGAGCCGTTGCTACCAACGGCTCTTTCACGAACCATTGGTAGTGGTAGGTTAAAAATAAAAAATAAAAAGAAAACTATAAATAGGGATGAGTTTCATCGTCCACATTCACGCATCCATGACCTCTCCAATATTAATTCAAGCCGGCTTGTTGGCTCAAGCTGACCGAGCCTTCAAGCCAAGCCAAGCCCGGGTTTCACCTTCAAGCTTGGTTCGTTTCACTTTGAGTCTCTTTGAGCCAAGCTCTCGCTCGGGCTCACCTGCCACACCTACGTTTCATCCTAGCCTAATGTTACCAGCTTTGACACATTTCAAGAAATATCATTACTTGTAAACTTCATAGTAAGAGACATGCCCATCATGATCATAACCAAAACATTCAATTCTCAGTCTTCAAAAGTTCAAACATACCTACCTTGAAACAAAATTTACCATCATATAGAGTTAGTTATTTCCATAAAAGGCAATAAAATCAAGTGCGACTTCTGCCACTACCAATGAATCCCTAGGATTTATCAATTTCAACCCAATAAAACATTATTATTATCTTTTACTAATTTCTTTCAGAAACTCCAGATTAAAGTTACAATTACAAGCTATGAAATGACAGGGAGGTCCTACAACAGCATACCTGACCTCCAGCTTCTTGTACACATATCACTCCAACAGCATGATCCCAAGCCTGCTGCATATAAACAAAAATCATCATTTTAATAATTTACAAAGGTGTACACTGAAATAATAGCAGCTGTCGGTGGAAAATGCCAGATATTGGAACTCTCTGATGATATAGTTCCAGTTCATCCCCACCTTAACAATAATCAGCCACCTTAATCGTTGAATGAAGATTGAAGCACGCCCAGAAGCAACCATTGAACACTTGCACAAACTGCAAAACAAATAATGTATGCATATGGAGTACATATATCAGTGAAGAGTGCGAGAAAGTGATGAGGGAGACGGTTAGTCATCATGATTTATATTTTTCACATTTGATCATCTCAACATCAACCAAAAGAGCATAATCCCATCATGATTTATATTTTTCACATTTAATCATCTCAACATCAACCAAAAGAGCATAATCCAATGAAGAATTTCACTTAGCAAAGCGAGTTTCACATTGTAATATGAAGCAAATTGAAACACTGCAAAACCTGAGAGAGTTATGAGCATCACCATTAATGACAAAGATTTCCATTGAGGGATGACTGCTATTACATCTCTACATGGATGCACTTATACATTATTTTAACAAGCATGCTGAATAATAAATTAATTGTTCTGCTATCAGAGATACCAACATCTAAAAACCATTATGTTTGTTCTAATATAAGGATTAATTTTGCCAATTTATTTATAAAGAGACCAATTTGAGGTGCCATGTCATATTCCAAGTATATCATTAGGCAACGCCTACACAACGATAATTTCCTTTGGCATCTCCTCTTTTTTTAGCCATATAAAAGATCATCATAAAGCAATTAGTCTCCTCAAGGTAATCTAATAGTACGATGAAGCACTTCACAAAAGAAGATAGTCGTATACATTTTCTTTTACTTTTTTTTTCAATGTATTACTAAATAATCTCAATTTGCAACGACCAAACTAGCTTTAAATGATCATTATGCAAGTTAGACATGTCTCACAATTAATATATGGTAATGTGGTTATGCAAGAAACAAGGAAGATAAAGCCAACCTCCCCCAGCATGCTGATAAAAGAACAACACTTGGTTTAATGCCAACACTATTTGAACCAATCATTGCATCATAGAAACTAGATTAGGGTAGTGAGTTCCAGCTTTGGCTCTCAGGGATACAGAAACGAGCTTCATGAACATGAGAGCAGTGATCAATATAACATCTAGACCAGCCACTTTAGTTGACCCAAACATCAAAAGATCTAGTTAATTTCTTCATCCATGTACCACAACCAACATGGGAAATCATAATAACTCCCGACTCATTTCCACCATCTTGAAATCCTACTGATCTCAAGGTTCCTCGGTTTTGAAAATAAATGCCATTATTCCAATTAGGGCATCCCATCACACCCAAGGTAACCTCTACGTCAACCACAAGAGCCAAGCGAACCTGAATTTAATTAGTAGTTCTACCCAAGTCAAAAAATTAGAATACAAGCAAAAACATCTAACACAGGCGACAAAATTGATCATAGAACTCCTATGCGGCTATGCCAGCGATTAAATCAGAAAAACTCTTGAAGAGATAAAGAGTTTGTACAACGGCCATTCTATTTGGGAAAAGATTATAATGAAGGACAGGCTATGAAAAGGAAACACAAGACTAAAAATTTAAGCTATTTCTGGAAATACTAGCAATGAACGACATACGGAATTGATGGACAAGAATCAAAAGGCTTACCACATACAAGGACTCACTACCTTTCAGAAAACCCCGTGTGCCATCTCTTGGATCTACAACCTATAACATGAACAACATAAATCAACCCAGTATGAACAAACTAACTATACAAAACATCAAGAAGAAATCATACACAAAAATCAAAGCATGCCAGAACTTCCCCAAGTACGTTGGATAGGCAATTGACTGAGCATTGACAATCAAAAACAAAAGCTAGTACCAAACTAAGCGTTTTGTTCTTGTGTATCTTCAATACGAATCTATAGAATTTGTAACTTAATAACACCACCACCTCAAACTTAAGGCAAAACACCGAAAAGTAAGGTACGGATTGAGCTACATAAGATAGATAAGCTGGCATGGAAAACTAATGTCCAACACAAGCGTGAAGCATAGACATACACAAACTTCTGATAATACGCATAGTGAGTCCCTTTTGGCAACCGGTACCACAAATACAATGCAGTTTATTTTAAAGCCGAATAGCCTCCATTCGCATTGAAACTGTCAAATGAAACTTCTCAATAAAATTAGACCAGAGAGAATTCTACCCAATAAGCAGAAGATGGAGGTGCAGACGCAAACGTGGTCCTCCCGCCTCTATCAATTGCTTCCAAGACGCCATCTGTTGTTAAGCTTTCGCGGCGGCCAGAGTCAGTAATCCCGGCCACCACACTCAAAATAGAGTGCAGAGGGGAGTTATTAACCGAGACATTGCTTCCTTTAGTAACCTTAAGGCCGATGCATCCTCCTCGGCCGCTAAAGGGATGGAAGGCAATTCCCCGTTCAGCTCTGTCGATGTCAGTATATATACATAAATCAGAACACAATGTAATGTAATTGGTAATTACAAATTAGGAGGTGTACGAAGCCGGAAGACAACAACGAAATGAGAAGCAACAATCAACAATTGGACGACGAAGAAAAAAAAAAGAGAGAGAAGAAATTGAACAACGACAGATATGTATAGAGTGAGTGACCTAAACTGACTAAAGCCTGGACGCTAAAGTCGGCGACGGTGAGTTTGGTCGGTCTTCTCGAGGGCCTTCCCATCCTCGGCGGAGAAAGACCTCTTAACCTGCAAACGAAACTGATTAAAACGTCGCGAAATGTACAAAACATTGTTTTGGTTTTGGCAAACAACAATATAGAACGCCTTTTGAACGACGGAGATGGCGGCATTGAGGTGGTGGTGATGCTTGGCCCGCTCGGGAGGGAATGGAGAGGAATGGCGGAGTTGGGAGAGCATGTGTGGTAACGACGGCGGCGGCGGCGGCGGCGGCAGCGGCGCTTCCTCGGTCCGTCGGGGTCATGTAATGATTTTTAATGTTTATTGGGAGGGGGTTAATATTATTGTGGGGAAAATATTAGTTTCAAAAATAATTAAATTTTGAAACTCATATCATATCTTTGATTTTTATTTTATTTATAGTTAGTTAGCTTATATTTTTTATTTTATTGACATCAATACCTTTAATTTAACTTCAAAATTTCTTTAAAATGTTTTCTTATATTTTACAAGATGGATGATATTTAATTTTTTTTTAAAAATACTTATTCAAAATTAAAATATATTAGATAAAAATTTTTTAATTTCAAATAGAATATGACCATTTTAAATTCAATTTTTTATAAATTAAATTAAATTCAAATATCAAACGTCAAAAATTTATATATTATGTTTTCTTTTTATTTCAAAAGTTAAAAATAAAAATAAAAATTTTACTTTTGTTTTCAGCTCATTAAAGTCTATTCATCTTTTGTTAGTAAATACTTTTTTATTTTTATAAAGGAATTTAGTAAATATTATAACTTTTATTATTTACCTTAATAAAAATGAGTTTTATAGGTATTTATATTATTAAATTAAAAATAATAAGATTTAGTTACGATTAATATTCTAAAAACAATTATAATTGATATAATTTTGACTTTTTAGCTATTTTTAAAATGATAATTTAAAACTTGATTATTTCTCAAATTTTCCCTTAATGGTAATTAATTGTGTGGGTAGTTATTAAAATACACTACGAGCGGGGCTAGTTTGCATGTAATTGGACCATAATTTTAAAATTTATATTTTATTTTAAAAATCATCATAGTCAACTTAATCCTATTGCTTGTCGAAATAACTCTGTTGGTAACTCTATGTTGATTAGTTTAGTAATTAAATTTTTTTAGTCATATTATAAAAGTTATTAAAATATGTTATTTTAAAAAAAATAATTAAATCAATATTTTTAAATAATATAAATCATTGATTTATAATTTGAAGTATAAAAAGGGTAATATAAATTAATTTTATATAATTTTTTATTTGTATAATTAAAATTTTAATATAATGACTCCAAGTCAACCTCGAATCGCTTATGAATCCGGTCCACTCGATGACATATGAGTTTGAGTTTAAGTTTTGATTTTTTAACTTATGTAGTAAACCCAATGTTGAAATTGTATGCCTTTGTTTTTATTTTTTTATTTTTTCATATGAATTTATGTACGGATAAATATGCATAATTGAATGGCCGAGTCCAAGTGACTTCCAGAGCTTAAAAAACTTTAAATGAAATACTGAATACCGAATTTATTTAAAGACTCCTACTAATAAATTTATTTTTCATTAACTGAAACCTAATGGGCCTATTTACCGGCCAAATTTTAGTTAAATCATTTCAACGTTGAAATTGGGATTTTCAAGAATGTCGTTCATAGCAAATGCAAACACAAAGAGTAATAATGTTACCTTAAGTGGATTAAACAAACGCAATTTACGAATGTGCAGAGCATTATTTTATGCATTCATACACGATGAAATATGAAGATGACCAAAGCAGGTACAGGTGGGTTTCTTCCAAATTCGACAATTACCACACTAAGTAGCTCCCAGAAACTGGAGCAGCTTGTTTTTACGCCACGCAAATCTCTGACTTGCCGTGCAAAGCCAAGAAATACCCCGCCAAAAAACCAGGCCAAGGATCACCCGGAAGCCAAGATTGTCCAGCGCAAGCAGACGAAGGGGATAACTACGCCGGACTAATAATGGAGTCTTCTTACGTCCTCCACCCCCCATCATCGTCCAGGTGCGAGAACATGGTTGGTCGACTCTGGACCTGCCAATCTGGCCATTTTATGAGTTTTCCCGAGCCGAAAGTCAAGATTCGTCGTACCTTTGCTCAAAAGTGTTTCAACTTTAGAAATAAAATAGAATAAATAAATGTGAATACGTCGGGGGGGGGGCCCGAAAGTCAACGTCTTTCCGGATCAGATTTCGCATTGCTAATTAACGATTGGTCGGCTCCTGGGCCGCACGGCGGATGGTCTACCTACCGCATGACCACATTTGTCGGGATACTCTAATAACAATTAACGGGCAAGTTTGAACTGTCATCGGAATTGTATATCCCCAACAAATAACAGTAAATATTTAGGATCACCGGCAATCGGCATACCCCTTCCCGCCGGTGCGTGACAGATTAACCAAGATACAGGTATTTCCACTTCCTCCTCTCCTCGGTCACTCTAAGCCCGTGTTTTTTTTTCAACTCTTTTTTAATTTTTATTGTAAGTTAAATTAAAATTATAAAAAATAAAGATAAATAAGATTATAAATATAAATATAGTTATAATTTTCAAATTCGTACTAAAGTTTTTCTTTTCTGACATCTTATAATTTAGAAATTCTGATTCTGAAAAACTGGCTTAAAATTTGGAGGATCAAAATCTTAAAAATTTAAGAATTGTATTAGTTTTATAAATTTAGCTACGTTTTTATTATTTAATTTTATTTATTTGATAATTTGATATAAAACATTTAATTTTAAAATTTAACGGATAAAATTTTAGAAACGCGGATGGCTCTCTCGTTATCGTTTCCATTACACTTTTGAGTTCCCACGGCCACGCACGGTGCAGTATTCCGGGGAATGTGGCCGTGTTGCCCGCCGCACTGCGACGCCGATGACGATTTTAATTAGCATTTTACAAATGCGGTGGGATTGGAATTGGGAATTCGGGATCTGGATCGGCAGACGCCATTGCTGTCATTATTGAATGTCCCCTTATCTCAACTCAACCATGGTCCACCTTTGTTGGTTTTTACGTATCTTCATTTTAATTTATATATTTAATGAGATCGCGACTTGGTCTCGTCTCCGGGCCCTGCACAGAGACAACCACACAAGTATGCGCAATTCCACCGACGGCAGTCTTTTCATCTTCTCCGGTCACTCCTGGTTGACGACGCCGGCGCCTGTTTTTTTTTCTTTTTTGTTGCTGTTACTGATCATTTGATTCCAGTTTTTTGTGGAGTGGAGGGGTCAATGACTCTGAAAATGGATGGTTGATATGTATAGGTAGCTTAGCAATTAGCGAGGGGAGGGATAGATAACAACCAGCAAGAAAGAGGATGGCGAACGAAAACCTGGGGGCGGGCTTCTTGGATGAATTCCGCATCCCCGATTACATAATCGATCCCGATTCCCCTGTCGAAGCTCCCAGCTCTTACCCCCTGTGCCCGGTCATTGTCTTCATCAACTCCCGGAGTGGCGGCCAACTTGGTGGAGATTTGCTGGCTACCTACCGCGGCCTGCTCAATAGTACGCAGGTGGTGTTAATTGTTTATTCGTTCTTTAAAATTTGAATTGAATCTGTGTTGCTAGCTCTTATCATAATCAGGTGTTGCTGCCAATTTATAGATCTTTGACTTGGGAGAGGCAGCACCT
Organism: Piper longum; assembly: GCA_032619315.1. Classification (NCBI taxonomy): domain Eukaryota; kingdom Viridiplantae; phylum Streptophyta; class Magnoliopsida; order Piperales; family Piperaceae; genus Piper; species Piper longum. The sequence continues at coordinate 10,471 of JAVDBV010000248.1, forward strand.
GATCAGGTGCTGCATAGGCTTTATGGCAACTTGGAAAGACTCAAGTCTAGTGGGGACGATTTGGCCACCAGAATTTATAACAGCTTGAGACTGATTGTGAGTTTTCTGGCTTTTGGTTAAATTATTTCAGTTCTTCTTTTGGAAGAAGAAAAAAAAATTGAAAATAATAACTTCAAGTGATGAACCATTTAGAGTGGCTTACTATCAATTGTAACCTATGAATGAGAGTGGTTTTAGGTTGCTGGAGGAGATGGTACAGCAGGCTGGTTGCTTGGAGTGGTAAGTGACATGAAGTTAGCTAAGCCACCACCTATTGCAACCGTGCCTTTGGGAACAGGAAACAATTTACCATTTTCATTTGGCTGGGTATGTTTCCTTCTATGTTTGCTTTCAACCTCATTGTTCAATTTTTTTTCTTTTTTCGAATAAATGTGCCTGTTATTATCCCACTTTTATGTTGATATTATAGTAAGAGTTATGTATATATAGTGTTGACTCCGACATAGTAACTATGTCTGGTTTGTGTAAAATGCCAATTCTCTTGCAGGGAAAAAAGAATCCAAACACTGATACCGATTCGGTGAAATTGTTTTTGAAGCAAGTATTAGAAGCAAGAGAGATGAAGATAGACAGGTGTGTTCTTAATAATAACACTTGCCCACCATTATTCACCCTCCCTCTATGTCTCTGTTTCTTACAGAGATTTCTTTTTTATTTATTTTCAGCTGGCATATTGTCATGAGGATGAAAGCTCTTGAAGGAACCTCTTGTGACCCAATTGCACCTCTGGATTTGCCTCACTCTTTGCATGCGTTCCATCGTGTTTCCTGTACTGACGAATTAAACCAGGTAACTGTCAAAAGCAAAATTTTGGGAACTGGAATTTATGCATTTGGCTAAAAGCTATGTAAATGTGATCATCATTTATTGTTTGGAGATGTTACCATTGAACTAGGTTTGGCATTTGCTTAGCTTTTTCTGTATGAAAGGATATTTCATTAATCTAGACTAATGGCTAAAATATGCTGGCGTTGACAACAATTTGTTCCACGCTAGCAGGCATCACAGGACTAGGCTATTCGTATTCGAAGCAAATAAATATATGATCGTGATTTGTGTTGTATGGGAATCCACAGCGTGTAAAACCTTTTAAGATTTGCATGGACACACTCTATGATGACAGTTGAGATGGCTTATTAATTGCAGATGCGTATCCAGCTGATCATATACGAGTTTCTATTGCTATCTTGCTTGATTGATACTTACATCATAAAATACCTGGAGTTTATTCTTCCCAATTCTAAGAATTTACATCTTTGGTCTCTGTTTTATTTCAACTCTTTTTATCTTTTTCATTAGTCCCCCAACTTGAGTTAGCTCAAGAAAAACCACTTAGTTAACAATGCAAATGCCTTTAACATTTAATATGCACACGCTTTGTCTTTGAAATTTGATCATGTTTATCGGCTATTCTGCTATATTTAATTGCCAAGCTAGAGTGTTTATTTCCTTCTTCTGAGCTTCTGACGACCTCTTGCTGATCCTTTGTAGGAAGGTTATCACACATTTCGTGGTGGATTTTGGAATTACTTCAGCATGGGTAAGCAAACACTTTGTATTGTTGAATTCTGCTGAATTTTTTCTATTATGAGTATAGAGCAAGAAAATGTCCTAATGGTTGCCCTGGTTGTTTTGAATTTAAGTTGACTTGTCTCTGTCTGATCTATCTTATGTAACTACATGAAACAGATAAGGAAAAAAACGTGAGGTAGGTTACGAGCAAAGGGCGCATTATTTTGATGTCATTTTGATTTGAGGTCTAAAAGGGCTGTTGGACGTTTTAACTCGAAGAAAAACAAAGGGTGTGTAATAGTATTCTCGTCCAACTAAGATCATTTTCATACCTAGTAAGATGTGATAAAACAACATCTCCGTCAGGAAAATTCTTCCAATCAATCATTAAACTTGTCATAAAGCAATTTGGAGATGTTCTATGGCTTGAATTTTTAGATGGTTGACTCAATGACCTTGTATCCAAGAGTTGAATAGTTATATTATCAATTGCAATGATTATGTTTCTTTTGAGAAAAAAAAATCGAACTTTAGGTTTGTATCCTGCGCTATTCTAAAAGAATAAGCAGTTTCAATGATTGAAAAGTATAATGAACAGTGATTGCAACATACAGATAACCTCTGCATTTTTAGAACACTGTTCACTATACGTTGCAATCACTTAAACTGTTCAATATACGTTGCTATATGTCATTTGCCTGTTGTGAAGAGCTTCTCAAACTTCAAAGCTATGTGCTCTTTGTATGCAATAGCCATTTTTATATTGTTGCATCGAATGCTACTTTATGTGCCATGTGTGTCTGGAGAATATTCTTGAACAACTATTTTTGCAGGAATGGATGCTCAAGTATCATATGCATTTCATTCTGAAAGGAAACTGCATCCTGAAAAATTCAAAAATCAAATAGTAAATCAGGTATTATGTTTACATAATATTATGCTGTTATTTACCATGTTTGAAGTGTTATTTAAACTAGATACTAGAAATTCATGTAGAAAAGCTAATATCTATTTACTTGACCAGACCACATACGCTAGACTGGGATGTACGCAGGGATGGTTTTTTGCCTCCCTATTTCATCCCGAATCAAGGTACTACTGACAGTCTTTAACGAACCAATAACACAGGCATACACTTATCATTATTTTGATTTATTTTATGCAGGAATATTGCTCATCTTGCTAAAGTCAAAATAATGAAAAAAATGGGTGCATGGCAAGATCTCAATATACCAAGCAGGTAATTAAACAATGGTGTCTGAGACCAATTATAATTTTGTTTTGTTTCCCTTTCGTTTCCCGCATCTATGCTGTGAACAGTGGTACTCACCTTGATAAATTAAGGGCGATACACACTAACTGGATTCTGGATTTGTTACTCAACAGCATTAGATCGATTGTATGTCTCAACCTACCTAGCTTTTCTGGTGGACTAAACCCTTGGGGAACTCCCAACGAGAAGAAAGAGCGGGACGTACGTTTGGATTTTATTATTATCCTATATTTTCATTATTTTTGAATGATGGTAGAAGCTAAATTTGTTTATTCCAGCTACTATCGTTTCTATCTTTTCTGAAAGGATGGTTGTTTGGGAAATCAATAATATCTGCTATTTTGCAGAGAGATTTAACAGCACCATTCGTTGATGATGGCCTACTGGAGGTTGTGGGCTTCAGAGATGCATGGCATGGACTAGTTTTGCTGGCTCCCAAGGGTCATGGCATCCGCCTAGCACAGGTAAAGACACACTTGAGAGGTACACCAATGATATAATAACCGATTCCTCACATGTTCCTTCCTCTTTATTATGCAGGCACACAGAATTAAATTTGAGTTTCACAAGGGAGCAGCAGATCACACATTCATGCGAATTGATGGAGAGCCATGGAAGCAACCTCTTCCTGTAGATGATGAAACAGTTGTTGTTGAGATTTCCCATCTCGGACAAGTCAATATGCTAGCAACCAAAGACGCCAAATCTAGAAGTGTGAATGACCCTATGTCTCATTCCGGAAGCCATCGACACGATGATGTGGACAGTGGAGACTCTGATGAAGACACCACAGAGGCGAGGAGAAAGTTTGGGGCAGCTGATACGTTCAGATACCCAGAAGATATTGATATTTCACATATTAGTTAATATAATCAGGGGCCTAGCAAGGTTCAAGGTATTGTGATTATTTTTGTTATATTTATACAACGAAAATATGTGATTTCCTTGTATTCTTCGCCAAGTCTTGGAAAGTTTGTGTGTACATCGATGCTATTGTATAGCAGACCAAGTCATTTAATAATTTGCCGTTCAAGTGTGTGAATGAGTGTTCTAAGGCCACTGTTGTAGTAATTGAGATCACTTTGTATTTGGCTGACTAATTTGTTATCCTTAACGTGCCATAAGGATGATTATAAGAGTGTTGAAAGACCATTGTTCTCCATACTACGTTGTAATCACTTGGAACTGTTCATTCTTTTAGAGTAGCACAGAATACAAATTTGAGATTGAAATGTGCTGGATCGTTTTACTTTCATGCTCTTGATAACATTTACAACAAGATATTTAACATGAATAGCTGTAAAATGCAGGGAAGTTAAAATTACAAACAAATTGATTGAAACACAGTCAAGTTAAGCCTAGTATACTTGCTTTCAGCATTTCCCGCACTTCGATATTTGATATGCAAACATACAACATGAATCTCTAGGCCATTTACTTGCTACAAAATAACACTGCACTGCGTTGCCTAGCCAAAGCTAGTTGTCCGTCTTATTAGTTGTGAGCAAATTGCAAGTCTCCTACGAATTGGGTGACTGCTTCATTTGCCTTTTGAGACTCCGCCCTTTCCCCTATTTTCTTCTTCTCCCTGCACCAACAACAAATGTGGTTTTTATCGATCAACATATGAAAGCCCACAACTTTCTTTCCTAATCGATTTAGATATTGGCTATTTAAAAAGTACATTTCTAGCCATATTAGCAACAAGATCTACCCAAGAATCATATGATCCCATTTGAATTTAATTATGCAGCATAGCATAATGTGTGGACAAATTCCAATCTGATTACTACTTTTCAGATCATGAATATGCACAAGACTAACATGATTTTTCCCCAAAATAACTTCCAGTATTGGGGTAAGGGCAAGCCAGTTTCATACCTGTCTATGTATTCCTTCAACAGCTCCTTAGCTTGAACCAACTTGGACAAGAGATTTCTATAGACATCAAGGTCGCGATCTACACTTCTTTTGCTCACATTTAGAGCAACACAAAGCTGTTGCATCGGGAAAAAATAACCCCATGCATTAAAAATAGACAAAACAAGACTTAACATTAAGAGTGTAAAAAGGAATACAATAAATAATAATATTTTATGCAAATGGAAGAAATTTATGCCGCAAACACTAGAAAAGACCATACAAATGTCGGAGATAGGTGAGCCAGTTCGGAAGTTTAGTAGGGTAGTGGGGAATAAAGCACCTTCAGTTATTGTAATTGAATATGCACATGTTGTATATAGTGATAGATGTCCACTATATTCAGTAAATTCTATGTTAATAAAAATAGATCAGATGTTAACTCGCCCACACATGAGCATTATTACAATCTTTGAATGGATGGCAGGAATAAATTCGTTATAGCAAATAATGACATCAAAAGAATTAGTAGTTGGCGAGAAAATTTTGCTTCTCTTTCATTTTTCTCCTACATTCGATTTAGATGATTTAGAACCCTGTACAACTTTCCTGGCATAATTTACAGATAATGACAGTGATTGATACTAAAGCGGCTGTAGCAATTAGATTTGTAACTATAAGTATTGCAGAAAATTTTGTTGTGGCTTAGAGTCAAGTAACAAAGCTGTAGAAACTTCACACAAAACCAAGCGATGAAGAAATTAAGCAATACTAGTGTAGGCATTGAAAAAGGATGTATCTCTCATGTTAGAAGAAAAGAAAAACTAGATATGTAAAAGTAGCAAAACAGAAATATTACCTTCTCAAGGATGGATGGTTCCATTGCATTGGACAGTTCAAGAAGACGGAAGAGTCCAATGGCAAAGAAACGGCTGTAGCTGAAGCTGCCTTTTCCCCCAGCTCGATTAGAGATTTCTTTCAAAACACCCTCAATCTCTCCCTCTCTAGACGAAAAGTCAATAAGTGAAGCTGCATTCTGCGTGCGAGCCCATTCCTCCAGCTTTTGTGCATCACTTCTGTAGAATGTGCAAATGCAGTTTTCTTATACCCGATACCTTATAACAGGCAACTCATGGACCAAAAGAACTGAATACATTTCTGCTTCTCTCAATGAGCTATGATGTTAAGATGTGCTTGGTATCAGACAGCACAACCTAGAACATAGACACCGCTTGTGAAGGTTAAGTATCAATATCCACATATATGGAGAATGGAGCATGACACCATATTAGTGGACATGAGCCGGATCTGTTAACAAATTACTCATTTTAGAATGCTGAGATGTTGGTAGTTAGTTGTTACCTATTTAAACTACAACACAGGTGCGTTATTCGAGAATTGTACATGAGAACTGATCACAAGGAAAGCCAACAAATAAGGCTAACTGGATTCTAGTATTTTAGTAGTATCATTCACTATTACAATGCCAAAAATAGACTTTGAAAGCATATGAGCTAATAGGAAATGGAGGAGGCTTACAAAATCGATGTAGCAAGTTCCTAGTCTTAAGAATAGAACATAGGAGACCATGGCAGATACAAAAGTTGTGCAGAAAGAAAGAAAGAACCTGTATTGATCAGGATCCTCCTCCAAAGCCTGGATATAGGAGCGAAAAATAGCATCCCGATCTTCATCACTGGGATAGCCCTCCATGAGCTGGTCGTAGACAGTCACAAAACCCAGAGCGAAGACCGCATCGTACTGATAGGACTGCTTGTATCTCATTAGATGCTGTTGAACAAGCAGCTCTTGCAACACAGTGTTATATATGCTAGGAATTGGTCGCTTGTACGCCTTGAGAAAATTTAACTTGGTCTCAGACACGGTTGGGATGCCTGCAGAGAAGTTAAACTCTAATTGAATCTGGTCATTCATCAGTGGATAGCATGATAGTAAAATTATATTAAAAAACAATCAGCGAATGAGCTAAAAAAATACATCAATTGAGCATGCAGTGAGTAAACTATAGTTTCATTCCCTTGGTAGGCTAAGCTCAGTGATACTCAAACGCAGCAAATTTCTCAGAGTTTAAATTATAATGGGTATGAAGAAAAATGCAAATCTTTTAGCATTTGGCATGAATTTAGTAATGAAACAAATAATACTAGCAAGGAGAGTAATAAGTCGAAATAGAAGAAGGAGAAGAAGAAGAAGAATGGAAGATGGAGTAGAGTACCAGCAGCGGAGGCGGCGCAGCGAACTAGGAGAGAAGGGGAGGACCGGAGACGAGGCAGAGGGGGCCGAAAGAGGGAAAGGGAAGTGGAGAGGCGGGGTGGTGGTGGTGGGTAGGAGTAATCGGAGGTGCGGCCGAGGGGGCCGGTGGCGAAGGAGAGCGATGCAATGGCCGCCATCGAGAGCAGCAAATAGCAAGAGATGTAGCAGTGATGATGCTGTGAAGAAGTAGAAGAACAAGGACAAAAAGAGAGAGGGATAGAAGGGGTTAGGAGGAGCTAGGAAGAGGTGGTGGACATGGCCGTCGTCGAAGCATAGCATAGCAACGAAGGAGAAGAAGAGGCTTATCCGAGTCAATACCATTTCCACCACCTTCTCCCCCTTCCCTTCACTCATTTTCTGACACGTGGATGTCTTCCACGGGCCCCGCAGAACAGTGCCCCTTCATGAATAAAAAATATATTTTTTATTTTATTATAAAACTAATTCATAACAATTTTATTACGGTAATAAAAATTCTCCTCTTGGCAATTAATATATACTAACAAGGTTTAAGTTTTAATTATAACTAATTATATTTATTTATATATAATATAATAACAAATCAATTTTAAGCAGTATATGTTGAAAATATTAAAAAAAGATCGTCTTTGTTTTTTTTAAGAAACTATTTATACATCATCACAGTGGGCGTCATAAGCGAGCTTGGATCGTCTCGACCCATTGAGTTTCGCTGCTACTTCATAGACAGCCGCCTTTTCACAGAGTTGAATATAGAAAAAGGCCTGTTGAGTGTTACCACCCTTGGTTTTATCTTACTCCCGGGGCATTGGCGTGGAGTACTTATCCGCTTAATTTGCGTCATCATCATCAATCCATATATATATCTTCCTTCCTCCCCTCTCTAATGATTGGCTACTACGAGTAGTATATATAAATCTCTGTTTTCCATTCATCCATTGTGATTGTGGAATACGCGTGAGGTTTGCAAGCAGGGTGGTGTACCAGGCGGGCATAAGAGCAGCACAGGCCATCAAAGAGTACCATTCCTCCACTAGTACCGGCCTTCATCTCAAGTCCCTCAAAAACACGGCTTCCTCCTCCTCCTCCATGCTGCAGGCCCAGAAAATTCCGGCCACTCTCGACGCCGGGCCTGCTCTCAGCACCATCAAATCTGGCGGCGGGAAGAGGTTGAAGACGATGGAAGAGTCGGTTCGTATGGTGATGTATCTCAGCTGCTGGGGTCCTAATTAATCAACCCATTTATGGTCTCTCTTTTCATCCCTTCGGCTGTAACCATTTGATTACTCTTTCTTGTGTTCATATGTTTAGACCTTAATAAGTTGCAGTGCCCATTACTTGTAAGTTCTATCTTTGTATGATCGTAGCCTGGTTAATTCCCATTTTCATGTTTTCATCTTTCATCGGCGGGAAGTTACTTGTTTTGATTTAAGTCAATCCTACCGATGCATGCATTAATGTTTTGGCCGGCAAATCGACCATTAATTAATCGAAAAATTAATTACACACCCTTTCGAAGTGCAAAAAAGTTTGCTCTATTTCTAAACAATAATTTAACTATGGTCATAGCAAACAAGATTGTTTTAGATGATAAGATCGGACGAGGATGATCACATAATTATCCCTATCCAAAGTCATCGGTCTAAAGTTTACGAAGGCAATTTTCTTACAATTATAATAATCAATAGAACTCGAGCTTTTTGGTTTGTTCCTATATATTTCTTTGGAAACAAGCCCGGTCAAGGTTAGTTAGATTCAAACTATAGTTTTAAATATTGCATCGATTATTATATTAGTTTTATATAAGGGTATAAATGAGTCGAGCTGAACCTAATATTTTTTCGAGTTTGAATATATCGAGTTCGAGTTTTGAGCCGAGCTGAGCCAAACACTCATTTGCTCAAACTCTATTCATTATTTAACGAGTTTATTTATTTTTAGTCGAGTATTTTTTCGAGCATAAAATTAGCGAGTACGAGTCAAACCGAGCTGAACAGAGTGGAATGCAAAAAACTTGCGAACATGCTTGACTCGTTTACACACCTAGTTTTACAATCAGCACAAGTATATTTGGTTTATCTGAGTTAACTAGATTCAACCAAATTCTAAAAAAATTAGAATTTGTTCTAAGACCTTTACGCTATAAGACCTTATAGTTAATATTAATATAAGGCCTAATTAATTTTCACCAAATCACTTACTTATTAAATATATATATATATACAATAATTTTATTATTTAAACAATGAGTGGGTATTTTAATCTGTGCTTATCTCATTCTTTATTAGGTCTGATAGCTAACATTAATTGTAAGACCTTTTAGTAGATTATTTTTTATTTTAAAATTATAAATAAAATATTTTATTAAATATTAAAAAATAAATTTTATCATCAATATTTTAATAAATGAAAGAATTTTAAAAACAAATATTAAAAAAATTATATTAAAAAACCGCTATGTATTAAAACAATATTAAAGTTTTAACCAGACCAGATTATAAGGCGGGTAAATATATTAAAAAAGTACAATACTGTGTTTAAAATTATGATTCGGATGTTTAGATTCAGAGATATAAGGTGATCAAAGATCTGATTTTTTTTTTTTTAACGAATAAAACGGTTGTACCTGTTTTTAAATGAGCACCTAGAATCGATCGACCATGATATAGCCGCCAGTGGGCGGAGCCCATCAAAGATGCCGCCATGGCCATAACATGCAGAAACCTGATACCAATCTTTTTGGCGCGTGGGGCGATTCATCTGGTCGGCCGGCCATCCATAGACTCCATTCATTCATCTCCTAAAATGCTCACCACTAGTTTCTAAGAATCAGAAAATAGTGTTGTCAATCTCATAAAAGCATCTTGTTGTTAGGAACCGCCTCAAATCAAATCGGGATTGTAGTTGAACAGACTAGAAACCTTAGGTGCGGGGAATGGATATTAAGGGTGTAAACGAGCCGAATGAGTAGGGATATTTTTTAATTTGACTTGATTTTTAGAAAATATGTTTAAATTTTTTTGAGTGTTTGACGAGCTTTGATATATTATAGGTCGAACCAAACTCATCTAAAATTTATAGTGTTTGGTTTGGCTCGTTATATTTTCGAATTGTGTGAACGTATATGTTTAGCTCGTGCCCGGTTTATATAGGATCAAATTTTTTTTTCCAATACTATATAAGTTTATTGTGACCTCAATAGTATTGACGATCAGAGTTAAACTAGGTATTTTTTAAAATTTGAATACATTGAACTCGAATTTCGAGTCAAATTAAATCAAATACTTCTTAGCTCAAATTCTAATTATTGTTCAACAATTATTTATTTCGAGCCAAATATTTTTTTAAATATAAAATAAATAAATATGAGTCCAAACCGATTCGACTAAAATATTTACAAGCGAATTTGACTTCTTTGCATCTCTAACGATTATACATTAGAAACCAGCAGCTCACTCCCAGAATATGAACTGCGGACGGCGCATTTGTAAGTTGGAATCCACCTTCAAGGCCATGCAGAGAAGCGGCGGCGTCACCAACACCCGCAAGCCCTCGTCCCATCTTCAAGTGAGGCATCTTGCCGGTGCTCTCGATGCGGCCAAGAACAAGGCCGTCGAGGATGCCAACGCTGCCCTCAAAAGGAAAGAGGAGAAGGCCGAGAAGCTTGTTCATTTGATTTGCTGGGGTCCTAATTGGTGATATCACATTATGATCAAAGCCAAGTTTTAACTTCTTGAAATATGTATTTGCAAATGCTGAAACTTCTTCAATTCTACTTTGCACTTCGTTGCTTCGCTCTGCCTCTGGGCCTCTACTTAACTTGTCTCTGTATGAAGTACTAACTAACGAGGCTATGCTAATCTTTTCATTCCATACCTTCTAAGCCCCTCTTTCCATGGTTTTGTCAAATACTCGCATCTTCGGTGGAAACAAGTGATCAAGTAAAGATGTTTTCAATTGAATGTCTACAATGGGCGAAGTTTAAATCTTGAAGTGTATCCAAGCAAAACGGAAGGAGATGGACAATATTGATCTAAGTTATACCAGCAGACCCCATGGAACATTTAAATGGCCAAACTGGTCTTCTTACCCACCCACCAGGAACAGAAACCAGAGACTTCGATATGAGGCCAAATCTAATCTACCTCACCGTTGCTCACCACCAGAACTTCCCAGCAATGCTTTGGCCGGGAACTTACAAGCAGCCTAACCGTTTTGCTTTTCTTCGAAAAAACAACAATTTGCCTTCAAACTTTTCTTCTGGGCTACTCTCGGATTTCCCATCATTGAAGCAATCCGCAGCGAGAGCTAGTGCTACTGGTGGTGAAAGAAGAGAGAAGAGGAGGGTCGAGACGAAAGCGGCCGGTGGGGAGGCGCAAAGTGGAAGGAGAAGCTTTCTTACACTGGAAGAAGCAGGTAGGTCATGTTGAAATGTCCGGTCTGAACAGCCATGAGAAATTCCTATGCCGGTTGACTGTATGAGTAAAGCTTGGGGGTGCTTGATCAGCTCGGCTAAGCTTGACTCGTATTTATTAATTTTGTATTCGAAAAAATATTTAGCTCGAAATAAATAATTTTGTTTAACAACGAATAAAACTTGAGCGAAGGAGTATTCGGCTCAACTTGGCTTAAAATTCAAACTTGATGTGTTCAAACTCAAAAAAATATTTAGTTTCTCGGCTCGTAAATATTATTTAGGTCACATTGAACTTATATAATGTTCAAATTTTTTTTTATCTTATATAAATCGAGTACATAAATATTCGCTAAGCTCAAATTCAGCTGGAGCTCGGCTCGAACCAAGCTCAAACACCATTAAATTTGGACCGGCTCGACTTGTTTACATTAAAGCTCAGTTCGGCTCATTTTATATTAAACCAAACTCAAACATACTCCTGTTCGGCTCGGCTTATTTACACCCCTGTTAAAACTAATCTCTCAACTCTTACCTTGTCTGAGCCAATTTCAATCTTTCATTTCCCTTCAATCACTGTAATGAACTGTAAAGCTATAAATTAATTAAATTCCTCGGATAATGAATCGGTGTCTTGGAGCTAAACATTAATCAAATCCTAAGAAAGGCAAGCCCATGTGAGTTTTGTTCCAAGCAGTTGCTTTAATATATATAGATATCCTGAGTTGATTTTACCATATAAGTAACCGTCTGCTGTATGTTGCTGACATTCTGCTCCAGATTTCGTCCTTGAATTTGCTGCAAGTAATATCAGAGCAGGAAGGCTGCCCGATTGAGGAGCTTAATTCTGGGAAAATTTGTGACTGGTTTGTCAAGGACAGGGTGAAGAGAGAACAAAACGTAGAATCTGCTGTTTTGCAGTGGGACGAGGCTGATTTTCAGATCTAATGTTCTAATTAATCATCTCGTAGTGACCCAGGTGCTGGTCATTTAGATATTTTTTCCTTTTCTACAAAGAGGAGGAGACATAGCAAGTGGCCAAGGCCAAGCCTCAAGCAAGCTCAGGATCCAAAGGATAAGCTACAGTTATCCCTAGGTGCTTGCTATAGGATTATCCCTCTACATGTCAGTTTTGCTATGGATCTTGATGTTTTTACCCTCATTTTTTACTTCTCGTTTTTCTGATACTTATGTGAAAGAAGTCAAATCCTGATAGTTAATGCAATTAAAACAAGTCAACTACATGTAGTTAGTGTAATTATTTTACACCTCTTAAAGAAGTGGTCGTATGACAAAGAGTTTTTTCCAGGTTTTGGGCCGCAACTTTTTAACACGTATAGAGAATGTGGAGGTTATTGAGGCTTGGTTTTAAAGTGAACCAATAACTTTTCATAATATAATACTGAACCTAATTACCCAACTCAACCCAAAACTTAATATATTACTGAACCTAATACCCAACGCAACCTAAATCACTTTGTAATAGGCGTCACATGCCTTTTTTTAATTCAAAAAATAACTTAAAAAAAATTATCCTATTAGCATATATACAAGACATCAATACCTTCTATGATTGATGTAAGATAAATTCAACATCTCTTCTTCACACATCGGGCGATCCCAAAATCACTCGAAATCATCTTCGTCTGTGACAATGGCCACTTGACAAACTCTCATCCTTAAATCATCACGCAAACTCCCCCATCCTTAAATCTTAAGGTAGAACCCATGAATAAAAGAAACTCTGATAATTAATATAGGTAAACATCAAATCTCCTAAGATCATAGTCTCACTCTTACAAATTCTCCTCCTTAAGTCATCACGCAAACTCCCCCCTCCCCCCTTTCTCCCCCCTCCTTAAATCATAAGGTAGAACACATGAATAAAGGAAACTCCGCAAACTCCCCCCTCCCCCCTCCTTAAATCATAAGGTAGAACTTATGAATAAAGGAAACTCCGATAATCAGTGTAGGCAAATATCAAATCTCTTAAGATCATAATCTCGCTTTGACAAACTCTCCTCCTTTAATCATCACTCCCCCCTCCCTCCCCCTTCTTAAATCATAAGGTAGAACCCATGAATAAAGAAAACTCTGATAATTAGTGTATGCAAACACCAAATCTCTTAAGATCGTAATCTTAACTCTGATACCACTTGTTTGGGTCTTTTGGGCTCCCAAAAGATAACTTGCAATAGTTATCACGGGTCTCTCTTAATTCAAAAATTGAATTAAAGAATAAGATATTCTCATTAACCTATATAGAAGACATCAACACCTTCTACGACCAATATGGGACAAACCCTATATTTTTATGATTCAGTTATTCTTACATATTTTTGGTATTAGGTTTGTCATCGCTGTGGATTGTGTGGTGGCAAAGAAGATGTAAAATTTCCAGTAAGGTGGACGGCGACGCTAGTCTTCTGGATGACTGTATGAGGTGGTTGTTCATATATGTTTACGACCAATTTTGTCTCTAAAGTGGATTATCTTGTCGATAAATAAGATAATTGGCTTGTTCTTATATGCTACAAGATTTAATACCTAGTTCTTCAAATAATGTGTCTTATCTAGTATTTATCTAATTTCAATAAATCATTGATTGGATTAGGTCCACATGTAGTTCATTTAGTAACATAATTTTTTATTGCTTATTACTCAATAAAAATTACTTATATTACTATCGTAACTTATAATATACAGTCATAGATATTAAAAAAAACATCAATTGCACAAACTTAAGTGTCATTTGCTAAAATAAAATATACATATGATCACCCACTTATCTATATTTCAGACCACCTGCTACCAATGTGTTTTCATAATCTAATAAATCAAATTATCTAATAATACGGGTCGAGGGAAAAAGTCAAGGATACATAAGTTGTGATATTATCATATTCATCAACATTTGATGAAACACGTGCCCTGCTTTTCTCTCTAAGACTGGTAGGGAACACGATGATTCTTGTCATTTAAAACCCCAAACTGGGTTGGCTCAGTAATTGGGTTTATTAGTATTATGAAATGTTTGGGTTCGCTTATTATTTAGTTGGGAAAGCCCAGGTTTATGGCCTCCTCCATATAATAAGATTTGTTGTACGTGTAAAACAATGGGCCTAGTACCAGGAAAATATTTCTCGTCGTACGTGTACGACCACTAAATTCAGATTCACTTATATAGACCTAAAACATTGGGGGTAGTTAACATGATAAATAAAGATTACATTGATTTAATCTGGCCCACGAATAAATAAAAATGATATTAAATTAATTTTCCTTCATTACTAGGCGGGTAAATTTTATTGATCAAAGTGAGATCATAAATCAAAAATAAAAATAATTAAAGACACATTGTTTATAAATAGTAGAGCCAGAGATGTAATATTGGAGCTTCACAATTAAGGATGTAAACAAGCTAAACTTTCTTGAAAGTATTTTATGTTTGGCTTGATTATACTTGAACTCGTGCTCGCTAATTTTAGGCTCAGTTTGGTTCAAAACTTGAGCTCGATATATTTAAACTTGAAAAAATACTCGCCTTGTCAATACTAGTGATATCACATTAAATTTATATAATATTTGATTCGAAAATATTATAAATTTTAGACGAGCTAAGTTTGAGTCATAATACATCAAATTCGTCAATCACTTAAATAAATTCAAATATATTTACAAAAAATTAAACTAAATTAAAAAGTATTTTTACTTAGTTCGATTCGGCTCATTTACAAACATAACAACCAAACGGTGTACTTTGGATGGATAAGTTTATCAGCTCTTTCTTCGTAAACGAGGTTTGGAAGAGGGTTCTATAATAAAATCCGAAATCCGCAATCATGAGAAATGGAAGCTCACCTAATCCATTATGTATGTATTATTAATAACATTTGATTTGGATGTATGGATGGAAGCGTGTGCGAAGCAACAGTGAAGAGGCGAAAAGAATAAAAGATAAGCGAGTCGTAAAAGGAAAGAGAAGACGGAGTGGAGGGGCCATCACTTTATTGGTGAAATTGGCCACCCACCTGGATGGATGTACGCGGCGTGAAAACTGGCCTGGGGGAGTGATATCATTAGATACGATCATCTCTCCCTCTCTGGCGTTCATTCATTCCATCGGCAGCGGATATAGCGGAGGCAGAAAAGCAGCTGATTGTTGTGAGTTGCAGAGTTGGTTGCACCAAATCAACCCACCCACCTCTACCTCCCACCGATCTCCCCAATACATTTAAAGTTTCCGATGCCTATTCACCGTGATTCCCGTCGTGCAGATGCAAAAATCGATGTTGCAACGGGACTGACGTAGTCGGAAACGGTGGGTCTTGCTTGCATATTTTTGCATGGCATTCAAAAGGGTTCTTAAATGGTCATCGTCAAGTTGTTAAATGATCCAAACCAACCACGCACGCAGCGATGGAGAGAGATGGCATGTATGGAGTTCGAACTCTATGTACGAATCGGGTTCATCCAACTGGAGATAACGAGCGAATCGGGTTCATCGGACGTCAACTTATAATTTTGTTTTAATTGCACGACTAAAAGTCACGAATATTAAAAAGAATCAAAATTACAACAACGGCTTCCATTTTTATCAAAGAAAGACGAATTTATCTTTAAGTAGATGCGAGTCAATTAAATAGTAGTATTCATGTAGTAATTGAAATTACATATTTTTAATTTATTGTGGGTAGTATGAGATTTATGGTAGGGGAAAAAATAACTCATTTGATCGAATGTGATATTAATAAATTTTATGGGAAAAGAAATAATAAAAATAAGAATTTTGAAAAAAAAGAGTTAAAGATGTATGTATACGTCACATCGCGAACAAGTTTTGTTTAGTTGGCGCCCAGAGTTTAGCCATTGCAGCAGCAAAAAAATAAATAAATAAAAGAGGAAAAAGGAAAAATACCGGCGGCCAGGCCAGGCAATGATACCTTCTTCCCTCAATCGATTTGGAATGCTGTTTCATTAAACCATCACCGGCACGCAAGATCTGATACACAGACGGCGAGATTGAAGGAGTTTCGGCTTCTTTCTCGGTTATCAGCCCAAGTTTGTAAATTTTGCGAAGGAAGTGGTGGTGGATGGCGATTGCGGGGGAGAGGTCGCCGGAAGGAGGAGGAGGGAAGGTGTGGAGTCTGTGCAGGATGCCGTTTTGGCAGAGCAGCAATTCCTCCTCCTCCGCCTCTGCCTCTGCCTCTTTCTCTGCCTCTGCGCGGAATCTGAATCACCACCACCACCACACTCCCGTCCCTGCCAATACTGTCCACTCCTCCCACCAGCATCTCGACGGATCTCGCTCTCCTCCTCACTCTTCCTCCGTCTCCTCAGTCGCCCGCTCCCTCCTCCCTACCAGGCGCCGCCTCCGCCTTGATCCTCCCACCAAGCTCTTTTTTCCTTGTGAGTTTTAGCTTCTCCCTCCCCCTTTTCTCCATATCTTCTCTCCATTCTTGTGTGCCCTTTTTGTCTGCGACGCTAAAGTGAGCGAATCACGTTGTGATACAGATGAACCTGGTAAGCAGGTCAGAAGTGCGATCAGGATCAAAAACACCAGCAAGTCTCATGTGGCGTTCAAGGTATGCGTGTGTACTGATATGTGAGGTATTTGGTGGGGTTTTGAAGTTGTAGGTTCATCATCATCGTTGTTTTTTTTTTTTTTTTCTCTTGGGTAAAATTCGCTCCGTCCATCACCGTTTTGTTATTTGCGCTTGTAAATTTCGGTTTTCGCGCAGTTTCAAACAACTGCACCGAAAAGCTGTTTCATGCGTCCTCCTGGGGGCATTCTTTCTCCCGGCGAAACCATTATAGCCACCGGTATGTCGCCACATTTTCAACCGCTGTGCATTTTCTCCAATTTCGGTTTTTGCTATTAACATTTTGGGGCCTGGCCACTAGTGTTCAAATTTGTGGAGCATCCGGAAAACAACGAGAAACAAACGGATCAAAAAAGCAAGGTTAAATTCAAGATTGTGAGTTTGAAGGTGAAAGAAGGAATCGAATATGTGCCAGAGCTGGTAACGGCTTGTCTTATCCATCATATTACTGTTCTCGTCGCCTCTTTGAATCACACCAGTCTTTCCCAATGCAAAATTTGCATTTTATGATTTTTTTTTTTTTTTTTTGGCTCTCGTAAGCGCGCGAGTAAGAAACCTGTTGACGATGGAGTGACCTAAAATCACACCTTAGCCTATATAATATGCTTTTTGATGTGCGAACAAAAGTGAATTTTTTGATGCATTTCCTTATTATTTGACCAGTTTGTTGTTTTCCAGCATTGAGGTTCACTTCTTTTTTTTTTTTGAGTAAAACTGCCACTACACGAAGTTGGATAAGTTTTCCTGTTTTAGATCACGAGGGAAGGCATTTTCAGCATTTCAACGATGCCAAATGGAGAAGTCTTTACCATTCCTTCCGCTTGGCATTTAGAAACCTGTTGTTTCTTAAACCTTCCTCCTTGGTAGACAATATTTCTAAGAAATGGTTTACTTCTTTTTTTTTAATTCTTACAAAATTGGCACATTACAAGAAACAAGTAAGTATAGTTTAGAATAGTTAAGCTTCAGTTAAAATATGTTTTTTCTTCTTATTTGTGACAAGAAATTATCATTCTCAAGGTTGCTGATGACAACTATATGTGTAGTTCAGTATCATGGTGATGAAGAATGTTATCTATCTTCTTACACTTGATTCTTCCCTTCCTTTTTGCATAGTATTTTTCTACAAATATTGGGACTTCTCTTTTAAAAAAATGAATATGCAAATTAACTAAAAGGATAATACATTTGGGCAATATGTAGGCTTTATGAAGGAATAGGAACAATTATGTTGAAACTCTGTTCCTGATTCGATCTCAACTTTTCTATTATTCTGAAGCGCCTTCTCTTCATCCATGGATTCAAGTCTTTCAATTAACTTCATTTCGCCTAAAACTTCGATAATCTATTTGCATTTGTGTTGTAAAAACTACATAACAAGAAGCTGTGAAGATTGTGTTCAGTTATAATTATATTTATTTATCAGTGCAAAGGTCTTTGAACTGAAACTTTCTCTTAAATATGTAGGTTTGATCAACACTTGTGTGTATCTGTTTTTATAATGGCTTACGAAAAGGGGTGTTCGCTGCTGTGTTTCGCTAAAAGATTGAATTTCATTTGTCTAATATTCATTTTCCAAGCAGCCAAGGATTACTAGAATATTATATACAAATAATATTCTTTAAATGCTATATAGAGGCTCTCCTGAGGATTGCCAAATTGAATTAGCTACATTTTTCTTCTAAAAATTTGGTATTATGAACTAAACAAACTGGACATAGCAAAGCGCCCTCTGAAACATGGAGCTTCTCTCTCTGCCGCATCTGGCCTGTTGATTTGAAAAGTATGTGTAAGATAGAAATTTCATCCTGATTATGAACAAATGATATGCATTTTACTCATTTCTTGAATTCCTGTCTTGATTAAGCCACATGTGAGAGTTTTTTTGCTGCCTGCTTACCTTTTATTTTCCAATTTAAACCTAACCAAAATTTCAATGTTTTATTATGGCACGTCTCGATGATTGTATTACAGCTATGCTATATATTAGAAAAATTATCTTCTTTGAAGAATTGATGATGGCATGATTATCCATCAGTCGTGTCCAAATGTGTGTTGATTTATGCTGAGATAGCTGCTGAATCTTTGTTTGCATAGTTTTATGAACAAAAGGACCATGTAGCTGTTGAGCAAATACTTCGGGTTGTATTTCTGGATGTGGACCGCCCCAGTCCAGTAAGTTAGATTTTCTCTTGTAGAGCAATAATCATTACAATCACAGGAGGATAATTTGGTACTTTTACTGTTGGACTTAATATAGCTACACTACATCGCATGATATAGCAGTTTATGAACTTGACTTGTTTTCATTGTATTTCTTGTTTCACGTGGTTATGTATTATAATTGAAGTTTCTCTCTCATTTTCAAGGCCATGGAGAAACTTAAACGCCAATTGGCAGAAGCAGAGGCTGCAGTTGAGGCTCGTAAAAAACCTCCAGAAGACACTGGCCCACGGATTGTTGGGGAAGGACTCGTCATTGATGAATGGGTAGGTGAAACTCTACTAAAGCGGTTATGTTTGTGAAATATTTTGTTGATATGTTACTCTTTTCATTTTCAGAAAGAGAGAAGAGAGAGATATCTTGCAAAGCAGCAGGTTGAAGGGGTTGATTCTGCGTAGACATTAGTAGAGCTTGTCGTTCACTTTTAATGGTGTTGGGTTGTCATTTAACTGATTAGCCATGTTGGCATTTCCTACTGCACCGGGAAAAATGCTTTGGTTTTTTGTTTGAGGATCATCTGGAACGAAGTGACATTTTATCATCTCATCCATATATATTTGGTGCTTGATGCCCTGTTTTCCTGGCATTTCATGTAGATACGATAGGTACTATATTTTGTGTAGATCTATTTTCTTCTTGGCCTGTAAAGTTCTTTGTGTGGTATGACATTTAAGTTTCGATCTGTGAGGTTCTGGGCTGGTATTTTTAAGTTGATGGTGAATGAATGAAGACTTAACTTTGTGAGGCAAAAACAATTCAAGGAAATGATTGCTTGCTAAGGTGATTTTGATTTGTGCAGCCATGTAGCAGCCTAGGTAAATAATCTTCTACAAATATTTTCTCTTGTTTTTTAGAGGAAGGCAATATCTTACTATTACATTTGGTGGTGGTGGTTAAGTGTGTACTTGTTGATATGATGATCCCTCTCAAACCCAAGATCAGTAGAACATAAAATCGAGCTGAAATTTCATGTTTCAGGTTCGTTAAAATTCTGACAGAAGACGCATGAAGCGAAGGGAGGCTTGGATGGCGGGGAGAAGTGCATCCTCATCAATACCCAAGAGCCGAGTCCCCCAAGGCGTGGACGTAGGCCTTTTGTCGGACGGTCCATAGACGGGAAGCACGCGTAAGGGTCCTTATGTTGAGAATAGTCGAAATGGATATGAATTGTACGAAGAGATAGGATTGTTTTAATGGCTAACTAATCATTTTAGATATGGCCTCAATCTTCTCACCTTTCACCCAGTAGTCCCTGACATGAGACGATTACACTGCCACCGGTTGCACGTTCGGGCTGCCGATCAAGTCTCCGCTGAGCAGCTCTGCCTCAGCCTCAGGTGATGTCTTGCAACCCTGGGACGACAAGAGCTCCACCATCCCTTGTCGATAGCTTGACGTTGACGTCATCGTTGCGGTGGTCGTCCAAGTTAACCTCCTGAAGAGATGACGACGCGGGACAGAGAATATGAAGTGAGAAAGGCACGCTTATCTTTCAGGGAAATTATCCAGTCTGGAATCAGTAAGATACATCTTTGTCTTGTGACGTTCTAAAGTTGTCGGAGCTAAACAATTGAACTTATGAACATCATTAAAAAAAAAAAAGGAGAAGAAAAAATAGGAAATACGAACTTCTATCGACTCTAGTTATACACTAGAGTTAGTTATAGATATGCAGCTGATAAGATGAAAAAAGTATCCTACCCTAAAATTAAGGGTGTTAAACGAGTGAACGAGCCGGGCTTGACTTGTGTTTAAGTTCGGCTCGAATGGTTCGAAGTTCGTCCTAACTCGACTCGAGATTGAATGAGTTTTGAATATGTATGCTCGAGTTTGACTCGACCTCAAATAAACATAAATTGTTTAATTTTTTCGACTTTGAACCCAGCTCGTTCGTGAGCTCAAAATCGGCTTGATTAAAAATCGTAACCCAATTAAAAACATGCCAACTATTTCAATTATGTCACTTCTTTGTTAGTCTATTATAGATAAATAAATATAATTAGTTATAATTAAATTTATTAATATATATATAATATATAAATTATATTATTATATTATTTTATTGAGTTAAGTTTGAGTCGAGCTATGAGTTGAGTTCGACTCGAAACTTGAATTCGAGTTATAACCGAGTCGAGTCGAGTTGAATACAACCTTATTCAAGCTCGGCTCGTAAGATTCGAGTTCGAGTCAAGTTCGAGTTCGAGCATTTAAATATCGAGTTTTGAGTCGAGTCGAACCGATCCAAACCCAAGCGATCGCGAGCTGACTCCCTCACTTAGTATCCCTACTTAAAACATCTGGGCCGCGTATAGGGGGGCATTATCAAAACTTTTTTGACAAATTTCTAGGACGAAAATGATCAAATGAAACTGGGGTACTTGGGGGAGGATGTTACTAGTATTCGGAAGGCTTTATGTAACAGCAAACTTGCACAGATGGCAAACTTGCACAGATGAGAAATGTCGGCCGCCGTCATATATGGTTCGCGAAATAATGAGACCGACATCAATATCAAACCTGCTTGTTACCAATTAGTATTAAACTTGCAGAAAAAAAAGGCAAAGAACATCAAACCGATCCCGGTATCAAAATCATGGGTGTCAACATATTTAGGCTGATGGCTTGGAAAAAAAAAACGCATTTAGGGTGATGGTGTCCTGTCCGAGGAAGGCCAATAATCTACAGCTATCAATCCGTGAAAAAAAGACCTGGCATCAATCATCAAGATTCACGTTAGGTTCGGGCTACTAGCAGCAAAGACTACTGCATTCACATGTTCCCGCAAAAAAAAATGAAAAGCATTCACGTTTTTGGAACTTTGGTATAAACAAGCATATATATAAGTTAAAGCGAATTCACATGTTAAGTATATGGGGGTCAAGAGTTAAATAAGTACTTTTCGTCTAGGCTAGGAGGAGAATATATAATTTATACAGATATTAGCGAAGGCTGGCTGACGGTTGAAGACAATAGCTGCAAAATCAGATTGGCTGTGAAGGAAGAAAATAAGATTGGATGGAAGCATAGGTGCAAAGCA
Organism: Piper longum; assembly: GCA_032619315.1. NCBI lineage: Eukaryota > Viridiplantae > Streptophyta > Magnoliopsida > Piperales > Piperaceae > Piper > Piper longum. The sequence goes on from JAVDBV010000248.1 coordinate 32,706, forward strand.
GATTTATAAATAAAAGGACCCAGGCCAATACAAACATTTACTAGATACAAATGAGGAGGAGAGTGGAGAGGGATTCAAATGAGGGATGCAGCAGAAGTCGGATGTTGTTAAAACAAAGGGGCAACTCGAGCAATGAGAAGGTGCAAGTTAGGGAAGGCAGGTGGAAACAAAAAAAAAAAGAAGAAGATAGTGAAGTGCATCCATCCACTGAGTAGGATGTATTTTGTCTGATGTTTCACGCGAGTCCCATGTGCTTGCGGGGCTTTGTCTACATCACAAGCATTACCAACCATATACGGGGACGGCCCTCATACTCTCAGATCCTCCTAACCTTTGCCTCTACTTCACATTCCTTCACAATTCATACTTCACTCATCATGGACGTAAAAAATAGCATAGCATGCATCAAAAGAAAGAAGATGAATCAATCCCCATGGCTAAGATAGCATAAATCGAGGGCCTCGTCCGTATTAGGAGGATGGGCACCTCTCCCGTCCACCCCCTTCCAGGCTTCCACATTCAAATGTGGTTATCCTTTGTTAGGTAGTTCGTTTAGTGCACGTCCCCCCCTTGGCCCCTACCCTCCCACCACTCCTTCCCGTGACCGGCATCATATCAATCTGTAAAGGCTCCAGAAGCCCTATATTGCCCACATACTACTTACTTTATTGGTTTAACTTCAACCTCGCCGGAGACTCGGCCTCGCTTTATTATAACTTTCTCTTTTTCATCTACAGAACTGTCATTCACAAAATCCAGCCGGTTTCGACAGAAAGTTCAGTGAAGACCCAAATCAATGTGATGACAGTAAAGGCACATCGATGCTGGGAATCCTGGAGCTTTTCCTTGTCTTTTAACAGCAATATCGGTAAAGACCTCCCCATTATGTCGAGCCTGCTACTGAGCAGTAGTAGTAGCGTGTCGCGTGGAAATTAAAGCAGTCATGGTCAAGACTCAAGGGGGGGAAACACCAAGTTCCTATCTCCCAAAGTTGCTGCGTGAATGAGTGACCACACAGCAGCGAGTTCATTACTCTATACTTCTTTGGATACTGTGTAGGAAAATGAAGTCACCGATGGATGGATGGATGGATAGAGATAGACCGGCCGGAGAAAAAAAAATACACGCAGCAACCCCTTCTTGGCAGGGAGAGATAGAGAGAGACACACTGTTAAGTCTCAACCACATGAAGCGCAGCGCAGATATTCATCAATGTTAATAATATTCAGTACAAGTTTTGGTGTATTGCCCTAGTATGCATATAATTAAGCTTTTCATCAACTGATCTGTAATAAAACAAAACAACAACAAAAAAAAATCTACAAAAAAGCACAAATTATGAACGAGAGAGAATCAATCAAATCAAATCAAATTTGTAGAGTCGGAGGAGCAATTGGTTTTTTTTTTTTTTTTTTTTTTTTTACTTGTGCCAGATCCCATTCAATAAACTGGTGAATCTGTTCTCCGACAATTTCCTCATTATTCGCTTCGCTTCCGGCACCTGAGCATCCGCAAGCCGCCGTATGTTGTCGACGTAGCCGGAGGCGGCGATCCTCTTCCTGCCGGAGCTGCAGTTGGCTAAGGCCAGTAACATGGACAGCAGCAGCTTCCAGTGGCCGGGTTTCTCCTCCTGATCCGGCTCCACCAGCCGGAGCAGTCGAACCACGTTATCCTCGTCGTCTTGTATGAACTTCCTGGCATTCTTCGCCACCGACAACAAGCTCCACAGCACCTCCGCCGCCGTCACCCTCACCTCGACGCTCTTCGACTCCAGCAACCTCACCAGCTCCGGCATGAATCCTGCCTCCCCCATCTGCTTCTTCGCCTCCTCCGACACCCGGCACAAGCCCAGCGCCGACTTCAGGGCCCCATCCTGCAAGTAGACGGCTGCCGCGGCGGCGGCCTCGCCGCTCCTCAACAGCAAGAGAACCCGGTCCACGAATCGGAGGTCGAGGAGGACGCCGGGGCACGGGTCCGCCGGAAAGAGGCAAAAGTTGTCGATGGCCCTCAACGCGATTTCTTGCGTCTTTGTCGTGAACTGGGAGTTGGGGTCTAAGGTGCGAACCAGGGGCTCGATTGCCCCCTCCCAAACCACCAATCTGGATATGGAGGCGTCGCCAGCGGCCATTGATTGAAGCAACTTGATGGCCGCCGTCTGCAAAATCTCGTCTTTCGCTGCTGCTCTGCGTGTTACCAAGAGGCCGACCAATATGGACACCGCCCCTTCGTCTACCATGAACTTCTTGATCTCCTCCACCCCGACCAGGTTCCTCAGTATCCCGCAGGCCGAGCTCGCTAGCTCTCCGCTGTCGGCGGCTTGGCAAATCTTCAACAGCACCGTCACGCCGCCCTGCGCCGAGAGTGACCAGGCGTTGTCGGAGTTGTTGGTGAGCTCGAGTAGAGCTCGCGCGGCGCTCTCCTTGCCCGAGTCGGTGGCGTCCTCGAGGGCGCGGACGAGATGCGCGACGACCCCGGCTCCGAGGAGTGGCGCCCGGCAGGCGTCGAAGCAGGCGAGGACCGAGACGGCCTCGGCAGATTTCTCCTGGACGACGGGGTCGGAGAGGCGGTGGAGGAGGTTGGAGAGTAGAGAGGCCAGGTCGGGGATCTCGGCGCCGATGAGGCTGGCGTACCGGGAGGAGTCGTCGGCGAGCACGTCGTTGAGGGAGGCGAGGGCGTGGATGCGCATGGAGGCGGTGCCGATCTTGAGGCGGGTGAAGAGATCCCGGAGGTAGAAGCGCACGTCGTCGCGGGAAGGCGAAGGGCCGGGGCGGGAGACGACGAGGGCGGAGGGGTGGGAGAGTTCGCCGGAGGAGTAGAGGGAGTCGAGGGCGGCGAGGTGGAGGGAGAGCTTGGAGGCGGCGACGTCGAGGTCGCTCTGCATGAGCAGCTTGCCGGTGTAGGAGAGGTCGGAGCAGCGGCGGGCGAGACGGCGAGAGTGGAGGAGGGAGGGGAGGAGGCCATGGGTGGGGGAGATGAGATGGTGGAGTGGTTGGGACGTCGTCTGCAGGTCGACGGCCAAGTCGAGCGCCGGGGAGAGGCCAGCTTGGAGTTGGAGGAGCTTGTCCCGGATGAGCTGCCATTTAACCGGGAAGGCCTTGACAGTGTAAGACAGGGTAATCAAGGCGTCGAGGAGATGAACGGCCCGCTCCAACCCATCCTTACCTCCTCCGGAGTAGCAGTAGTCGTCCTCTTCTTCTTCTCCTTCTTCGGCCCCTAATTTCATCTCCTCCTCCTCCTCCACCTCCTTCCTAATTGGTTGATCTGTTGGTATTACTACGGCAAATAGATACAGCCAGGAGTGGGGGAGTGGGAGGATTCCTGGCTATCACTCTGCAATATGAAGTGGACTATCGACTGTCGACTGTCGACTTGGGAGGGATAAGAAAGAAAGAAGTGAACAGAAGACAAACAGAAACAGAAAAGAATAAACAGAAAATTCATGTCCATGCCACAGAAAGAAGTGAGGGCGGGGGAGGGAGGGAGGACGAGAAGAGAAGAGAAGAGAAAAGAGACGACAGACGAGGAGGGCAGAAAAGAGGAGGGTAACCATGACCATTCCCTTCCCGCCATTAGATTACTATTACCCACACACTCCCCTCCATTTTTACACCACGCTGTTTTACTCATACACATTTTTGCACTCCTTATATCTTCTATTTTATGTACGCCAATAAAATTATTTATTTATTTATTATTAAGTCTAAAACAAATGGGATTATGCAAATTTCTCTCTACCCTTTATGGGCATTTGCAATTGAAGGGGAAGCATGCAAAAATCCATTATTACTACTGATTATAAAACCATGCAATGCAAGAGTAGAGATAGATTACCGGAAAGGCCGGAAAAAAAAAAAGATTGTGGAAGGAAGAACGAGGTAATGGACTTGTAAGTAGATGTCTGAACTTGTCTATGCAAAATCTGCGTACCATTGCTATTCTCATTAATGGTTCCATATATAAACGTAAAATAATGTGGAGCTCTTAATTAGTAAGAAGGGGGTGCGCGCGAGGCTAGGTGGACCAAATGGATATAATTGAGCCTCTCTGGAGGAGGAGAAAGCGTCGTTTTGATTATCACGAAGCCGTCCGCCGAAATTGAAGCTACGAGCTCTTATCCGCGAGCACTATTGGTTGGCGTCGAGTTCATCTGTTGTGAGCCATTTTGTTTTTCCCTTAAGACAGCCGAGCCCACAGTTGTATTTCTTTCAGCAATCACGCTCGATCTGTCCTAGGAAGAAAGCTACGCTCCACATATGCATGTTTTGTTTAAAGAGAAAGGGAAAAAGCAAAGGCAATGTTATGCCTATCTGTTTACCTCCCATGTGATCCCAATTGCCTTTTTGGACTGGGTTGTCTCCTAATTTTGCTATAAGCTGCTCGTGATTCATCTACATTTTCAGACATTTGTTTGCTTCTTCTCCTCTAGCGTCCTTTCCAAGCTCTCATCAAATGTTCCCCATGGCTTCCTCTTATCAATTACCTACTAGTCTTTCATAACCTCAATATATGTATCATATATAATCCTTCCTTGCATAATAATGGAATCTGTGAGAGAGGCAGAACATCCAATGAACTCTTTAGTCTTTACGATTCGGACTGCCACCACCAAAGGCAGTGTCGAAAGCTATCCGCTCGACCGGAATAAAAACATTCTAAATCGTTTTAATTTTCACACACAACTATACATACATACATATATATATATATATATATATATATATATATATATGCGTACGTCATTTATAAAAAAAATGATTTTACGCGTGTCGTGGATTCACGAGCAACGCACCCTTCTCCTCCTTTTAACGTTGTATCACTATCAGCAATCCGGTAATTGAAATTTATTCCTCATATAGTCTACCATATTGGTGAAGTAAAAAGATGATTAATTTGGGTTCTGAAAGATCTTGTGCAGCGTACATTACTCGTCAATAGAGTGTATAAATCTGTTGGTACATATATATTCAAGATAATTTGTTTGGCAGCTCGCAGCCATAAATATCATAATATATCATCGGCCTTTTATAGTTTAAAAAATGAAAAATTGAACTCAACTCGACAGATTGGGACGTTGAGCCAGAATCGACGCTTATAATAAACCCATTAATATCTGGCTTCCTGTTGCTTGCCATATACCATATACAGTTTGCCATTGGCGAACAGTATACATTGATGCACTTGGGCGCTGCCTTTTAAACATGCTAACTCGTTTTAGTGGACCGTCTCCAAGATATTATAGAAGATTCTGCCTTTTTGGTTAATTATTATTCCTGCAAAGGGAACACTTTGACTTTGTTGGGTGGAAAAAAAAGGGAACACTTTTAACGTAATTTCCTCCTCCTAACTTGCTTCATCGTTAAGGACGGTTTTGGTTTTATTAAAATGGTCTTGTTTAGACTCGATCGGGAGTACTCTCCCTGAGCAATACTTGAAGGTGTACTTGCCGGCTTTCCGGCCCAGGGAAACCGGTCTATATATTTGAATTGACAAGCAGAAATCAATCCAAATAAATTTTTGACAAGTTTGCTATCTGAGCCCAAATCTTTAAAATAATTTGATGGGTTGATCATGTATGGGTATCTAACAACAACAAAAAAAAAAATGGAACCAATTAGTAAATCATGCGTATTTAGGTAGTTAGACTAAACTCACTGTCTAAAAAGATAAACATAATCTAATGACCAAAAGTGATCCCAAGCCCAACCTCGTATCCTTCAATCAATCGCAGACCCCATACAATACCCGCTTTGTATTTAATAAAGAAGATAGCTTCTGTTTTTTTCTTTGGAGGCTCGACTTTAATATTAATCTTCCAAACGTACAAATTTCTGTGTACCAGTGTATTGGACATCACCACATAATAAAACTGGCCGGATAAATATTAGAAAAGGGTCGAGCTCTTCATTTTTAAGCTCCGATGATGATGATCAATCACTTCATCATCAGACTTCAGTAACTATGTATACAAATATAGTTCGTATAAAAAAAACAAAGATATGTAATTAATTAGAGGCCAAAATCGTCTTGGTTGGGCTTGGGGGAGGTTAACAGGGCAGTGTAGAGGCGCAGCCTGTCTTCCCCAAGGGACGAGCAGCGGGAGACGGGACGGCGAGGGCGGATGAAGGAAAGGGAGCTGAGGGTGAGGCGGTGTCTGTACCTCCGCCAAGCCAACTGTATGGCGACGGCGGCCCAGGTTCTCCATCCGGGCGAGTAGTACCGGGCGCTCCTCCTCACCTTGTCGTTCACGAACGTGTACCGGAAGTGCTGCGTCACGTACTTGACGTCGCCGGCGTCCAGTCCGAACGCTTCCACCGTCTCCAACGTCATCAGCGTCGATGAAGATGGCGGCAGCCGCTCCACGAACGGCCGCCTTAGACACCATGACAGGAGCTCGTCGCCGCTAAAGTTGCCCGGACCTAGCATGCACCGGCTCTCCACCCCATCCCTCAACACTTGACTGCTCTGTAGGTGACCCCTCACCACGAACAGCATCCTCTGCACCGGGTCCCCCTCCCTCGTTATCTGCATATTGCACATTCATTTGCGCCCCATTAATCACTACTGATGATCAGTACTTCCATTAATTCTATTATGATCAGTACAATAACATGTTATATATATGCCTAAGATTAATGGAGCACGTAATATGATCGGAATCATTCTTGAAGTACATGCAGCAGTGTTTGATTACATTATTTTTTCTTGCATATATAAAAATCAATCAAGCTGCTAGCTAAATAAGTACTAAAAGATATCATTTGAACAAATTAAAAGGTTTTGCGCGCGCGCACACATACACATATATATAGATGTTTATGGTGGAGTAATTAATTCGTAGATGGATGTATTAATACAACTCACCGTCTCCCCTTTGGGAAATATGAGAGACTTCGCACGGTCGCAGATGTTTTCAAGCACCAAACCATCCAAATGTTGGAAGAGCGGAACCTGAACAATAATTAAGAAATCAGATAAATATATATAGATCAACCGCAAATTAATCAGAGGCCCACTTATAGCTAGCTGGGTCTAGATGGATGGATCAATCTGAAACAGCATGCATATATATATATATATATATATATATATGCATG
>JAVDBV010000249.1:0-38341 GCA_032619315.1 Piper longum
TAGACGGCGACGGTCTGTATCCCGAGCCGTCGAGCCGTGCGGATGATCCGGCACTCTATCTCCCCCCGTTCGCGATCAGTATCTTCTCTATACACCCACCGCCGGCCGACAGTACGAGCGCCCCCGCGCGGCGGAGGGAGGCCGAGATTGAGGCGGAGGGCGGCGGAGGCCATCGTCGGCGATTCGAATTTCGATGGATTGGGCTGCGCGCGCTTCTGCGCAGTTTTGTAGTGAAACAGCAGCTGACGTGGATTGAGATAAGCTCCTCTTCGTGTCATCCTTCTTCATTAAACAATAAAAAATAATAATAATAATTTTAAACTTTTTTTAGAATATTTATTTTAGAAATTCATTTTTTGTTTAGTCACGAAAATTTCAAAATGAACAAAATTATAAGAGTTAAAATGACAAAATTAATCATAATTATTGCAAATTAAAATGACTTTAATGTTCAACTCAAAGAGAATATGGGTGGTCATTGAATTAATCATAACTTAATAAAGTTTGCAATCAATATTCGACACAATAAATTATGAAATTAAATTGAAATTATTATTGTAAGTCCATAAAAAATATTAAAAATAAATCTAAATTATTTTTTATAATTAAAATTGAAAATATATGGTTCATATTATTTTAAATATGTAATTAATTGCCTAAGAAAATATTAAATTCATTACACAAATATAATAAAAACAATAATTATGTTTGAAATAAATTTTATTATTTAATTTATAAAATATAATAAAAAAACATTAATAAAATTGGACTAAAAAATTCTTAGATCACAGTGGACTGGAGAAGCCTTTCTGAGACAAAACAAAAATTATAAAACTAATATAATTAGTGATTATCCAAACCATTGCTTTGAAAATAAAAAATATAATTAGTGATTAAAAAAGCTATCTGTGTCAACCGTGAGATGGTCGTCTATAAAAAAATGCAGTTGTTTTTGTCTTCAGAATATGCTCGTTTTTTATTCGTTCCGACTCCAAAATTTGTCTCACGGCTTTGGGAAGCAATTAGCTGGTTAGTGAAACACTGTTTGTTCTGGGTTGACGAGACTTTACAATTAGACATATTTGATTCATATACATCGAAACATCATTAATATACACCAAATATTAATCACAATCGTCCATGATATGATCCAGTCAAGTTTAATATTTAACGAAGCAACCCAGCATATTTATGCATCAAAGAAAGAAAAATTGTTCAAATTCCTGATTTTTCATTTGAATCTGCAAGCGTTTGAGAAACTATTAATGAACAGTTCAGACCTTTTAGTTGCTAATGGTGGATTTTAACATATGAATTGCTCCATATCATCTTGCCTACAACCAGATTGAACTTTTCAAAGGCTTCGTTAACCATATAAAATTCACAAGAAGGATGGAATCACCTACCCATTGTGCCCATGCTACAGTGAACATAATGTAATGAAGAAACACCACCTTAGAAGACAAATTGCACCATAATTTGGCAATTTAAAGCTTCCAACTCCGATCATTTTCAACAGTGCAACAACAATCTGATACAACAAGTTAAAAAACTGCAACAAACTGACACTCGTTTTCAATTCAAGTAGGTACAATTACAGATATAAGAACATCACAGAAACAAATTTAGCTTATAATAAAACAAACTATTTTCATATTATTGAAGACATAATCAGCTAAAAAAAGGAGATAATTATATCCAAACAGTGGTGTACGCGTGCATATATATATATATATGTGCTTCAACTTCGGCACTTGGAAATGGCGCTGCACCCTCGACTATAAGGGTTGGCCTCCGCCCCGGGCTGGCAGTTGTAGTAGGAGGCGCCTCGCTGGGAAACGCTATTGGCCTTAAGAGCTTCGTAGCTGATGTAGTCGGAGGTGGCGAGGATCCGCCGGTTGATCTCGGACTCCATTTGGAACTCTTCCCCAGCGCTGGAGCACTCGGCTATGGTCCCGGTGCAGGAAGTCGGCCGCCCCAAAATCCATTGACCTTGCCCGGCGTCGACGACAAAGGTGGCAACGGCAAAGACGGCAAGGAAGATGACCATCACCAATGGTGTAGACCTTGCTGAAGCCATGGATGACAGTCCTACCCAAAGCTCCTCAAGGGTGAAAGCTTTTATAAATGAAAAGATGCACCCATTATATGACCCAGTATTCATAAATATTTATATTATACTCAGTTGACATAAATTTTTTTAAAGTGTAATGTAATACAAATAAAATAAAAAATCATGTGTATACTATATACATATATATATATATATATAATGTTCTTTCTATTTGCTGTGATGGGTCCATCATTTTCCTTAGGTGAATTATATTATTATTCATTGTTATATTATATGTTACTAACTAGTGGCTGGTAATTTATGTAATATATTGAATGGCTTTTGGTATGTATTAGAGGGGAATCGTTTGAATGATTCAGTAGAAGAGATTAGGACAGTGTACCCACCTTGAAGGAAGTCATAAGCAATGAATTTTTCCAATTTTTATCATTATATATTATGTATTATTAGTTTGGTGATTGGAGTTGTTAAACTTTCGGATTACTCCATTTTCATATACCAACCATGGTTTTTGTATTATTCCGGTGCTTTCACCAACGAATTCTATAATCATTAACAATAGGATAAAGTCTCAAAAAACAGAGAAAGATGGAAACATATGTTTGATGTTACAAATTGCATAAGCAAAGTAAATGGTAATTAGTCACGTCCAATCGTAAATTTGACAAAAAATGGCATTATAGGGCAAGTAAATTAATAATTTGTTGGTCATGCACAAATACAAATGAAAATTATAAGTATCTTTTAATTTAAAAATTAGTTTAAAGAATTTAAGGAATAAGATATTTTTATTAACTTATATATCGGTCACAAGCATTATTCCGATATAGGACAAACCCAATAATTTCTTTTTCATTAGGGACCTCAAAAATATCATCGTCTAAGAATCTCTTTCTCATTAGATAAAACTTATGCATTATCGTCTGATAAATTTTAATCAGGCAAAAATCATAAAGGAGACTTTTATAATCAATATAATCAAATATCAAAACTCACGTGATTTTGATAGGCCCAATTGGCACTACTTTAAAAGAGAATTGTAATAGATATTATATACCTCTTTTAATCAAAAAATTAATTTAAAAAATTATATTTTTCACTAATCTACATACCTGTCACCAATATCTAAACTACAAAACCTCTCACTTTGAAAAGAAATAAAGAAAGGGAAAAAAAGAAACTGATTGCATCAATTCTAGAAGAAACAAAGGGAAGGAGAGCATCTAAAATTTATCACAATATTCTCAATTAATATAAATTCCAATGTGTAGCATACAATTGCACTTGCATATATAAATATCCTATGGGCCCCAAACCATGTTCTAGAAATTAGGTGTAAATGATATTCATAGAAGAAAATGAGCCTCAAGATTCACCAAGCTCACCTTCCCATAAATCTAGATATTGAGATTGGTTAATTGGGCATTCGCCATTTACCATTTTTTTTTCTTTTAGCATTTCAATGAAGCTCTCTTTTCCATGGACTTGATGAACAAGGAGGCCAGCAAGACCTAATCCTAACCACCCAATTCTCAAACACGAATGCTTGGCACCTACTTCACCAAACAGTTTATTTTCCCAGTTCAGAGTAGCCTCTAAAACTCAAAGCTTGTTATAGTAGAGTGTAGATAAAAGTGGAAGCAGTGACACAGATGTCCTTGATCTGATTGTCTGGATCACCTCGGGGAGGTATGGTGTCAAACCAGGCCGGAAAATGTCTGTATCATTGCTTCTGATATGGATAGTGATGGTGACAACAATAGAAAGATGAACAATGAGTCCATGAGCTTGCGGTCTTTAGAAGCAACTGCAAAGTTGTACCGAAAAAAACTCTTTGCCAAAATCTAATTGCCTGGGAGATGCATTAACTATCGTCTTTACAGTTAATGAAGCAAAACTGAAACTGCTTGCTTAAAGAGGCCAACTATCAGGTAGAAGCCCATGAAATTTTACAATGATCTCAGCTTGTAGGGACTTGGCGGTGAAAATTATAGTGTTCATGCCGGTGACAACAATGGTGTAAAAAGATCTTACCTAAGATAGAAGTTAAACTGGCAGGCCTCATTGGGTTTTCAAAGTCGGAACAATGTATCTGTCTTTCGTATTTCCATCATAAACAACGAGATTCTCAAATCTTCTACGGAAGGCTATGATAACCATGTTTTTTTCTTTTGCCAAACCACGTAACCAGTAAAACATCACATGATCAAGGTAACTATATTCAGTGATCTAGTTGTGTAGATTCGGGCTTAGAAATGGAAGAACACGCAGCAAAAGAATCAGAAAATATAATTGAGAAGTTAAAATATAACAGCCCAACAATGGAGAAATTTAAGTCTGATACAAAAGCTAATACAGTACTATTGAGCACCAAAATTGATGAACATTATTATCCTCTCGAAGTAAACTGCAAAGGCGTTATTCCTGGTGGTTCCACTTCCACCGCAAAATGTAATACCTGCATCCTATCATTAAACTAGTGATATCTCGAAATTTAACTAAAGATTTGCATAATTAAAAGGGCCGTGAAGCCACCTCGATAAGTTCTCCAAGTCCTTTCCAATCAAAACTGGATGTGAACCCTAGTTCGCAAAATATGGAGCGTGCGGATAGAGGGTGCGGATGATGGTGGTTGCTATTGGGAGAAGACCAATGAGTGCAATCTGAACTTGCTCTGAGCTACTGGTGCGCACTGATATTTGGCCACTGAGCTTATTGTTCAATCCAAGTCGAACAACCATTTTTGAGCTCCTGCCAAGAGATAACTGAGACTGCAAGTTGGCCCCAAGAGCCAAATCCCCACGCCACTTCATCAGAGACAAACCCAATGTAGAATGATCTTGGCCAACAGGAAAATCCTTGTCTTTGAGACGAGCTTCCAAATTAGCCCCATATGCCATATCCCCCTGAGAACGCACAGCACCGGTACTGCCAACAAAACTCAAGCGCTTACCCAGAGAAATTTGATCTTCTACCTTCAGTCCAGTGGCTACATTTTCTCCCAAGAAGGTAACCGACACCCCTGCAGCAGTCTTGTTTCCCTTGAAATTTTTGAATTTGGTTTCGCCTCTGAGGATGTACGCAAGTTGTCTCCCCACTGTTTGGATGTCAAACCCTGCCAAGGATGAACCACTCTCTCCATACTTGGCTGAGAGGGAGGAGTCTAAGTGAATGTTAAACTCTTTCTTATCCTTAGTAACTTGGACAGAAACAGCAGCAGGAAATTGGCCTGCAATGGCAAGACTACTTTCGAGACTAACCCCATCGTATCCACAATCATGATCCCAGCCATGGGTGTCAAGCACAGGCCTTGCAAGAAGGCCAGAAGTGGGTTCCAAAAATCGGTATCGATAACCAGGGTTGCCACAATCAAAAGAAGGTGGTAACACCATATCCGGCATTGGAACTGGCACGGCTGCAGGTGCTCCATTGTCTTGTTCCATATCATCAACCATATCTTCATAGGCATCATCTCCAGTCTGTCCTTTTCCTTTTTTCTTAAGTTCTTTCAATCTCCTAAGATCCTCTCTCCACTGTTTCTTTTGAAGAAGTTTCACTCTATAATCATACTCCTCAAAATATGCCTTCTTTTGCTCTTTGCTGAGCTTTTCTATTTGAGCCTTTCTAAGAGGCTTGAAGGGAGGAAGCTGATCATACTCATCTTCACCCTCTTGCTCCAAATCTGATAAATCCGCCAAATCGATATCCGAGTCCTCAATTTCAGCAGCCTGGTCATTAGGGAGCCTTGGATGTGCCCGCGACTGGAGAAGGGAAGAAAGCAAGTACGGAAGAGGCGGGGAACGTACACGAAACCCAAATAACTTGCTGGCAGAAGAATCTTGAAGTTTCAACAAAGAATTTGCTTCTGATAAAATTTTGGATGAATAGCACAGGAGTAATAACTGTGGCCTCCAAATCTGCCCATTTGGAAGTATTCTTTGCCCATCTCGATTTTTTCTGCATGAAGGATGGTTCTCCACAAGAGCTACTGGATTCATGAGTCTCATATCTCCAGCAGCTTGCCGAATTGCTTGCTGCACAATGTGAGATCTCTGAGCCACAAAGACCTCATAGCTCAAGGGAGCTCCATTAGGACCCTCAGGAGGTGCAGAGGCAGCATGAGTGAGAGCAACAATTGCATTGAGCCAAATTGATGAACCCAGAATACTGCTGATAGTTTTCAGAAGAGGGATATCATTGAAATCTCGCGTCTGAGTATCGAGTCGGTCCACATACAGAACAATATCTGGTGGGCATTTCTTGGTAAATTTCTTAACAGAGTAAAGCGTTTTTCGGTTTATGCCTTGTTCCATCAAGGATGACTTCAGACCTGGTGTGTCAATGATGCGAACCTTGACACCATCCACAATCCCAACAATTTCTTTAACACAAGAAGTTGCAGGTTCATAAGGACTAACTACAGCTTTCCCTTCATTAAAAATGGAATTGATTGTAGCACTCTTACCAACTCCAGATTTCCCAAGGATCAGAACATTAAAAGAGAAGTCCAAATCATGCCCCCCTGCTGCTTCAAGTTGAGCTGCGGTCATCTTTGCAGATTCCAAGCTAAAAGCTCTGTTTGTGTGCCTTCCCCTCCTAATCCCCTCGGCAAGATTAAGCCGATAGAGAACTTGAGCAGCTACTGTGTCTTCTGGAGAATGTCCCAGTCTCTGAACAAGCCTTAAAAACTTCACTCTTATTTGATGGATCTTCTCCTGCAACTTCTTTTCTTCCTCACTCAGGTTACTATCATCCACATCAGCAACAGCGAGGTCAGAGGGAGAAAAGATGTTGGGTCGTGTGGTTCTCGAAGCTGGCTTGAGGGATGGAACAGATGGTCCTAAACCAGCAGGACGTTCAATGGTGAAAAATCGACTTGGCCCATTTGCAGTTGAAATTGTGATATTGTCACCCCCTCCTCCACTGCTAGCAGCTTTCAACAAAGCAGCCAAGGCAGCAGAATCAAAGAGCTCTTTCCCATCACCCTCCTCATCATTGTCCACTTCTTCATCAGAATCAGAGACAATCTCCCCATCTGTCTTCTGAAATAATTCCCAAGAACCAGTAGAACCTTGCCCCAAGTCTTTTACGATTTTAACAGCAGCTTCGGAAGCTTCCTCGGCCTCCGGTTCATCATCAGAAGCAGCGCCCTTATCCTCAACCTCTTCCTTCTGTTCAATTACAGGAGCATCCCGAAGTGAGTCTTGTTTCTTATCACCATCTTCAACAATTAGTGAATCATCTTCTGCAGATACCGGTTTTAAGCCCTCTACAACATTTGCATCCTTTCCCAATGTTTCAGAGTTCCTAGAATTAACAAAAACAAACCAAAAAGCACACCCCTAATTTCATGTATACACAATCTAACACACACACACACAAACAACGTTAACAGAGATTGAACGACATACCTTTCTTCTCCATCGGCAGCTAAATGGGCCGTTGGCTCATTCGTTGAAGCTGCTGGCTTCTCTTCGGCATCCAATTTATCCCCGTCAATCTCTGATTTCGAAGAGACATCAACTTGCTTCACCTCTCCCAAGCCCCGTTCACCGGGTTCAACAGATGAATCATGCACAGATGGAGCAGGAGCACCCACCACTTCTTTCTGATCCAAATCTTCATCACTAGCAGCAACACTCTTCAAGTCCACAAAGCTCTCCGAAATGCCGTTTACTCCATTGGACTCGACACCAGATCCATCCTCAATCTCTACAACAGCGGGCTTATCTTCGACAATGGCATTCCAGTGAGCAGACTTATCATCGATAATTGAGTTATCAGGAGAAGCAGGTTCATCACCTGCATCTTTGTTGATAGTTGGTGAGCTTGTTTCCGATGGCAAAGAAGGCAATGCCGCCGTTTGACCCGTGCCTTCCTCCATCTTCTCAGGTGCGTGTTCTTCAACCTCCGCGGTAGCATCTGCATTCTCTGGTTGAGGAGTTTCATCGACCTGGCCACCTCCATCAACCGAATCGCCAACACTCTCAACTATGGCCTCCAGAAAGCTCTTCTCCACCTCCGAAGAAACCATATCAACGATTTCAGAATCCATCGCCTCCAACTTCGGAGCTACCTCGTCCGCCATAGACGGCTCCTCGAGGACGCCATTCACAACCCCGTTTTCCGGCGGCAAGACCGATTCTTCCACTTCCACCGCTTCCAAATCATCGGCCTCTTTCCCTCTCTTCCCACCACCACCATCGCCAAGCTCGGGAGCCGCCGGAACAGCTTCGAGGGCCACGGAATCGCCCGAGTCCGGCGCCAAGGCCGAGACTTTGCCGCCTCCCTCATCGACCACCTTCTCCTCCTCACCTCCAGACAACCCCGCCACCGGCGCCGCCCCACCCACCTTCTCGTCAACATCAGGTTCAGCAACCACCCGCTGCTCCGACTCCGCCGCATCCGCCGCCGCCGCCTTCGGTGGGGGCGGCGGGTCAACCTCCACCTTCCCCACCCCGTCCCCACCGTTCGCTACAGGTTCCTCACCGGCGTCGACATGGGCGGCGACAACTTCGTCGGTAGGCTCAGTAGGAGGAGCCGGCTGTGGTTGGGGGAGAGAAGAAGTGGCCAACTCGGGCTCCATGGCCGCAAAGATGGCGACTTTCGTGAAGAAGGGGAGAGGGGGGTTCGGAGGGGATAAGGGGGGGGGGGGGAGGAAGAGAGAGCCACAGAGATGAGATGAGGCTCGTCGGAGGAGAAGATAAGGGAAAGCAGAGAAGGCTGGCGACTTGTGGTTTTTTCGTTTGTCCTTCTCTCCGTGGATTCTCCTTCTCTTTTTTTTTTTCTTTTTTTAATTTGTTATTTTGGTTTTTTTTTATTTAATAAATAAAAGCCTATAAAATATTTTTTTCAATAAGAATAATTTTTTAAAATAAAATTTCTCCTCAAAAGAAAAAAAAAAGTGACTACGTTAGCTCTAGCAATTATTCGAGTTAGAGTTGACCCGAAGCTAACCTCTAATTTGACTCCCTTAAGCTAATTAATATTTAATATTTTATATAATAAACAGAGAGAAAAAATTAACATTTAGGATAAAAATATAAAAGAAGCTATTAAAAAAATTTGTATTTTATACAATTTTTAATAATTTAAGAAGTCATTTTAAGAATTTTATTTACTATTAAATCTTGGCATAAGTCAAATTAATTAAAATTTAACTAATATTTTAAGCATTTATAAAAGTATAACGATTCGATTTTAAATGATCCAGCTCAAAATACAATGTAATGGGTCTAAGTCATTCCTTTAAAAGGGTTAGCCTAATAAGTATTACAAGTAAGACTAAATTGAGGAATTTCATAATGGATACTACACTTTGGCCCTTATTAGCCCCCACCAACATCTATCTAATATCATTTATAACGAATCGGCCTAAAATACAACATAATAGTCATAAGTCATTTCTTTAAAAGTATTAACCTAAGTTAAAGATTTATAGTTCATTTCTACTTATAAATATAATCTTAGCCCGGTAAATATTAAATATGAGACTAAATTGAAATATCCCATAAAAAGATAATAAATCAATATATCAAATTGAGCCAAAATTTTAACCAAATTATGGTTTAAAGAAAAAAAAAACATCGATAGCGAGAGAGCTATTCTACTACTTATGCAACTCCTTTCTCATCATTTCTAAGTTAAAAATCGTATGTAATACTTTATTTATAATGGGACAATTAACATATTTTAATTTTACGACACCTATTTATGAGTTTGTCTATACATTGGTTTATTTGTTTTATAGTTGTGGTATCTTTCCCTTATTTGGTTAATTTGTGAGTTGCAAAATTTGATATGCATTATCTTTTTAATTATTAGCAATTTTTTTATTTTAATAATCTATCTAGTGAACCTCCTTATGGGCAATTTTTAATGGTATCGCTAGCAGCTTATTTATGCTTCATCGTGTGACAGTTTTGAATAGCTGATATTGTATAGCATATTTAAGAAAATATGAGCAGAAAAGTCATTTTCCGATAATTTGCCCATCCATATCCATTGTTCCATGCCAATATTTAAACTTTTATCATGTCAATTATTAATTGTCTTATTTTCTCCTTCTCAAATAATTTGGTTAGATAAAAACAACCTTTTTGTAATTGTCTGTGTATTTTACAAAAGCATGGTAAAATGAGTTGTAACATTAACTTTATTATGACTTGCAATATTAGGGATGAGCATAATTTGGTGAAAACCAAGATTAAATTGAATCAAACCCAAATTAATAATTCGGTACACTTTCATATTAGTTTGGTTCAATTTTCAGTTGCCGGTAGAGAAATCGAATTCAATATTGATATTTCGATTCAGAAACTAACCAAATTGACTTAATTGAAATAATCAAATTAATTCAAATAATATTTGTTTATAATTTATTATTTAATTCAGCTGTTTGGCTTTTGAACCGGCTGAACCAAAATATTGATGTTCGGTATTAGGGGGGGTAATTAGGTTCAATTTTAGTTGTGAACGATGATCAGATATTCACCCCAACCCAATTACGGCATGAATATTATATATAAATACTAGTTAATTTATTTATTTAGAGAGTGAGAAAGAGAGAGAGAAGTTGGTATAAGAGTGAGCAATATTGTGATGGCGTATATAATAAAATTTGATTTTTTAAATCTAATGAACCCAAATTGAACCAAGCAAAAGTCACCCCCAGCTTAGCCTGGGGCCCTGGGCAAGATAAACCTGAGCCAAGCCTATGCTTTCAATAAGCTCAGCCTGAGTCGAGGCCTTGATCTATTGGTTTTTCTTTCTTTAATTTACATATATCTTTATGTATGCTATAATTTTTTGTACTAGTCCAATAAATATAATCCTTCTAAAACAATGGTCAAACCAATTTGCGACACAAATTTGTTTCTTACCACTTATAATAATAATCCATGGATACTAATTTAAACATTTGCTTTTCATGAAATTAAGATGAGCAATTCTCCCCTACATTATAATCGATGTTATTGCACATACCAGTGGGTGGGAATAAGAAAACAAAAGGGTACCCCAAATTGAATTTTTTAAGTTTTTTTTGTACAGCTTGAATCAATCATGCATTTCAGGTTGTAGACCATGCTCACATTTTTTTTGTCCCTCAAAGCCTCATGCTTATATTGTTGGAAGAATAATATGGTGAACAAATTAACAAGCCATTTCGCTGGTAGAGAACAAAATCAAAATTCCAAAAACTAAATTATAATTTGGTTCAATTAACATACTTATTATCAGTCTAATTTTGGTATGTTAGAGTGAGAGTTTGAGAAATATTTTTGACAATAAATAGCATATCACTACTTTCCTTCGTTTTAACATGAGATATGTTAGATGGCCTTCTTTGTGTTCATGTGTTTGTTTGGTTGCTTTGCTCTTTTCGTGTGATTTTGTTTGTATATATATTTCCACTTTTATTATAGACGGTGAGGAAATAACAATAATTATTATAAATTTTTAAATAAAGTATAATCACTATGGTAGTACTAATAACAAAACAGATTTAACTGATTTTAACGACAACTAAATTAAAAAAAAAAACATATTTTTCGATAGAATAGATTAATGTGATTACGAGTGCTAAGATGACTAAATGACCTTCTCAATGCCAACTTCATTTTTTATGACTATAGGTGAATAATATGATTATTGGTAAAATTAGATAAAAAATGCATATTTAATATAAGTTAATGGAATTAGTGAACTAAAATATTACGACTACACAAATCTATATTTTTTGATTTATTATTTATATGCATAATGTTCGGGCACATGATTATCCACCTCCGCAGATTATGTCTTTCAATCCGGGTTTGAATGCTTAGTGGGATTAAGGCGTCATTGTCGCACATAAAGATAGTACAATAAAAATAAAATGTCACATGTACAAAATAAGACGTAGAAAATTTTATGTGGTTTCTTAAGATTTAATTTGATTCTTTAAGTTAATCCACGGTGATACTGATACTCACAGTCTACTAATTTTTAATTCTTTTACAAATTACAAATCTTAGTAGAATTTTTGCCAATTTAATCTTTTGATTCCATAGATAATTTGCTTCTTAAAGATTTCAAAATAAATCATTAACTGAAATTCTGGTTGATCCATACTCGATCTATAAATGAACTTGTCTAAATAGTACTCACATATATTTATTGTATGCACATGGTCTTGTGCATACAATAATAGGTATTGGTTAGTGGATGATAACTTGTCCGATTTTGATATTCAATTCAACAAGTGATGGACAATATAAATAATAAGCAGCTTCTCCAATTTGTTTCTTAACACCACCACCAATGTGTGGGCTTCTTCCTGAATTTTTTCTAGCAATGAGAGGGTTCTCCAGGGGCCAGGGGTAGAACTTAGTCAGGGATGATAGTCAAGATGCTTGGAGAATCTACTGGAGTTGCTGATATATCTGGCAATGGCATGGCATGGGCTTGCCAGATGGAGGCCTCGAGATTGGTCCTTTGTCTGTACTTCACTCGTTCGGGCGGGAACTTTTAGGGTGGATTTTTTGTGACAGGGTGGTCTCCACACAAAGGATATTGACTATGATTTATTCTAAGCAATGAGGGGTATAGAGTGAAGGCATCACTTGATCGGATCAATCTCTCGCTGGCCGGAAAGCCCCATAGAGTTGCTATAGCTTTCTGCTATGTCTTCTCCCTTGTCCAATAAGCCTAATTTTTTTTTGACGATAATAGTGACAAACTTCGGTGAGACTCGACTTAGATTTGTAGATTATTTTTCCAGCTTCACTTTAAATGCCACGGTGGCACTGGAAATGACAAACATTGGTAAAAAAGGCATCATGATCGGGTAGGCAATTTTTGGGTAAAATTATAGCGACGGTAATTTTAGAACAACACAAATCTTTTCATCTAAAATATCATATAATAATTTTGAAACAACATAAATCTCTTGCTTAAAAATATCCTCCAATAATTTTGGAATAGCACAAATCTTTTTAGAATCACTCAACACTTATTTACGCGAATAGATAAATTTAAATATGTGAAAACGCATAATAAACAAAGTCAACTTATAACTCATCGGGTATTATCAATGCTCATTCATGCTCGTTCTCTTGTATTACTTTCGTACTTCAAATTATTAAAAATTATTTATCTCAATAAAAAAAAATATTTTGTCTACTTGGATGAAGAGTTTTATGATAAAAAGTAAGGTACAACAGCAATTAATTAATTTAATTCGATTCCAATTGGGCGATGCGTTTTCCTAATCCATGCACTTACCGCTAACTACAAACCACCTCCTCCACAATAATTACGCCGTCACTCTTTCCTCCAAAAATCTGCGCTCACTCTCATCACCGATCTCAACGGAACGGAAAGAGAAGCCCGTTTTTTTTTTTTAATTTAATTTTTAAAGAAAAATCGAAACCTGTATTTAAACCATCCAACCTCCACCTTTCCCTGCCTCTCTTCGTCCACCTTCGATCGATCCCCCCACCAACGAAGCCGACGGACCTCCGATCGAGATCGCCGCCGCAGGCATGGTGGAGACACGGCGGAGCTCCGCCGGCGGCGGCAAGCGCCTCCCCCCTCGCCCCCTCCCGCCATCCAAGCGCTCCAAGGTCTTTTTCATCTCCAATCATTTCGGGTTTGATTTGTTGTTCTTGGTGATTGCTTTGCGGGGGGGATTGTTGGGGGGTTTTTGTGGGGTATGGCCTGGGAGATCGGCCGGTTTCGATTTTGATTGTGGTAGTCGTTGATTCTGTTTGTGAAGCGGGAGCAGTCGGAGGTCGGTGCGGCATGCAGCGCCGGCGAGGCTTCGTCCGTGGACGGGCAGATTGTGACGGATCCGTCGCTGAATGACGTTTCCAAGGGTGCTGGTGGATGCGAAGCGCCGGCGGCTCGGAAATTGGGGGATGAGGCGGGTGAGTGCGGTTGCTTCGTTTGTTTTTTGAGGGAATTTGTTGTTGCTGTTGTTATTATTTTGTTGCATGGTAGAAGAGAAGGATAATTTCTGGCATTTTTTTTTGTTTAATTGGTTAGCAGAAGTGAAATCTCCGGATGATACGCAGAAGATTTCGACTAGGTCGAGGAGAAAATCATCGAAGTCGACTGAGAATCGTCCTTGGGGTCAATTGATTTCGCAGTGTTCTAAGGTGGTGCCATAAGTATTAATTTATATGGTCTTGATTTTGGGTCTATAATCAAGTTTATTGTGAGTTACTATCACGGATATTTGGAGATGTAAACGCTGTTGGAAAAGAAAAATTGGAGCTTAATTTACTGCAACGATTTATCATCCCAACTACTTAGAATCTGTCTATTTGATTCGAATTAGTATTTAAAACTCATATAAACTGTCATTGGAGAGCAGGCATTTTTGTAAGAAAGGTTTTCTAAATCTGCTTTTGATAGATTTAGTATAAACAATAGTGGTTATTCTGTAGTGGTTTTAGTTTGTGTCGTACATGTTTTGTTATCTAAGCTTTGATTATGCTGAAATCACACAAATTAATACTATTTGTATTGAATTTACTGGGTTGGCATTATGCTATATATATGCTGGTTTGATTTTTATTTTTAAACATTTGGCTCTTTTTTTTTTTTAACATTTTAGGGATTTTTTTTTTTGCGTTCTTACCCTGTCAATTTTTTGAAACTTCGTGCATGCAACATGTTACTGACATTTCTTTTTCTCCTTGTATTGGATTGCATGTTTACATCTGTGTCACTCTGCTGTAATTAAATTTCTTGATCAATTTAGAATCCTCACCAATCATTGTCTGGGCCTCTGTTCACTGTTGGGCAAGGCCGTGATTGCAATTTATGCTTGGAGGACTCGTCAACTAGTACGGTATTATGCAAATTGAGACGCTCAGAGGTACGATGTTGAGGTTATAACTTAGTAGTTAGAATAACATGATTAGAGTTTTGTGCTGTAAACTTATTGCATTCTCAAGTTCATTTTTTTATCTTTTTCTTCTTATCAGTCAGGGGTGGCTTCAATTACTTCTCTTGAAATTTCTGGAGAAGATGGATTTGTCCAAGTTAATGGTGAGGTTTTGACGAAAAATACCTGTGTTGCCCTCAGTTCAGGGGATGAGGTGGTTTTCAGTGAATCTGGAAACCATGCATATGTATCCTTTTCCCCATCTACTTTTGCTTATTATTACTTTTACTAATTCTAATTTATTATAATTTTTGTGAACATGATGAAATTAGATTCCTTGACCATGATATCAGATTTTCCTGAATGATGGCTTTATTGATTCAGCCATGACTTCGACAGTTTGTTTACCTGATTCTGTAGCTGGAGATCCGTCATCTATTGCTGGAGCGGCTTCAGTTTTGACGTCTCTCTTAGACCATGGGAAAGATTTGTCCACCATTCAACAACCTCAAAATCGGGAAGTTTTACATTCGGCAGTAAAATCTTCATCTTGTGAAGCTGTGAATAAAACATCTTCACAGCTTGATTTAAAATGCCATAAGCGAGGAACATCTGTTGAATCCAATGAAAAATATGGAGCTTCTTCTGTTCTTAATGGTAAGGAGACCACCTTCCTTGATCATATAGGGCAGGGTGGAAGCATAGGAAAATTGTCAGGGCGTAGTTGTGAACTTCGGCCATTTCTCAGGATGCTTTTTGGATCATCTACTTCTGATTTAGATTTGAGTGGGAGCACCTTGAAGGTTTCTGCTGACCAAAGAGACCTGTCCAAGGATTTAAAATCAGCAGAGATGTTGTCTTCTTCAACTAGACGTAAAGAGTTCAAAGATGCTTTGCGGAGGGCTATTCTTGAGGATTCTGATATTGAAATCTCCTTTGATAGTTTTCCTTATTTTTTGAGGCAAGATTTTGAACTTGTTTAAGTGAATGAATCTATCAATCCATTTCATGTTTAAATCACTTTATTAAGCTTTGAGGCAGTAATGCGGCTGTTTATTCATGCAGTGAGAATACGAAGAACATTTTGATTTCGGCTGCCCATGTACATATGAAAAATAGAGAATTGTCGAAGTACACATCTGGTCTTCCTACTGTGAATCCAAGAATACTATTATCTGGTCCATCAGGTTATATAAAATTCCCTCGCCCCTCCCCCAATTTCATTGCATCTACTGTGAAGCCATTGCCTTGAGAATTCCCCTTTTTTATTTTATTTGTTTTTTTGCTTCATGTAGGATCTGAAATATATCAGGAAGTATTAGCAAAAGCGCTTGCAAAATACTTCGGTGCCAGATTGCTTATTGTTGAGTCTCTTTTGTTGCCTGATGTAAGCTTTTTCATTGTCACCATTTGTTCTTGGATGTTCGTAGTCAACTTTGTGATTCAGGAGTTAGCTTGTGTCTATGGGGAAATAGAAAATATGGTCCAGTATAAATTTGGGAGACGATATTATATATATTTTACCATGATTGATTATCTTCAGGGAGTATCATCTAAAGATTCAGATTCTCTTAAATATGCTAAGAAGAAAGAGAAGTGGGGAATACTCACTAAGCAACGCCCTGGGCAGGTTGACTCCTTGCTACGTAAGAGAGGAATTTCAGACGTTGATCCGGATGTAGAAAGCACTTCCATAACTAGCTCGCGTACTGTGAAGCGCGATATGGTGAAAGCAGCATCAAAGATCCACACATTTAAAACAGGTGTTTTTTACTTTTTTTTGTTTCTTATCATAAATGGTTTTTCACGCATAAAACAAAATATTTTAGAGTTAATTCTTCTTGCCTGTTTTATTGTTGATATTTGTTAAAATGGTTCCTTATTGATAACATATTCAGGGGATAG
The DNA here is from genome assembly GCA_032619315.1 of Piper longum. NCBI lineage: Eukaryota > Viridiplantae > Streptophyta > Magnoliopsida > Piperales > Piperaceae > Piper > Piper longum. The sequence goes on from JAVDBV010000249.1 coordinate 16,854, forward strand.
AGTGACATATGTGGGTTCTGTGCATAAGTCTGGAGGCTCGCCTCGTAGCTCTAAAAGGTATTTTGTTTTAGATTTGATACAAACACACTTAATGCAGAAAGGTTGATTAATAAATGGTAGGGGTGTCGAGTTGCATATGAAAATCCATAAGGGTGTACATTTTTGTTAAGTACGTTGATGGCTATTAGTTAAAATTGAGTTTTTTTTAAAATATAAATTATACAAAATGACTTGGTGGGTGGCTGCAAGCTTAGGAAAGAAGTAGATTGTGTCATTTTGCTAGTCTATCAAGTGAAAAATGATTTTGGAAATAATATTATGGAATTTATACAATTTTATTTAAAATTTATACAATTTTATAGTTGAGATCTATTTGTAATTTGCTTATTTTAGAACTTTTCTATTACTTGTTAACCATTCATGAGTCTATATATGTACATGTCGTAGACCTTGAGTATTATGATGATAAATTGTATTTAATAATGTTTAAAGCTTTTGCTTTGAAGAGTGAGTTCCTGCAATGGGTTCTTGTTCGGTGCCGATGCCTTGGTAGTTATCCCCAGCTATTGATTGGTCCTAGAACCGATCCTCCTTTGCCCTTTCCTATACCTTTTTTTCCTTTATTTTGTCCTGTACAAGTACTTCATTGACAAACCTTTGCTTGCTGCAACCCAATTTACTGTTTGACTCTTGAAATCAAGTAAACAGCTAACAATTAAGCTGTGGTTTGGCGCCACCAAACTGCCATTGCCGGAATTCTGCAAACAGAACAAAAAGGCATCCTCTTTTTGACATCATTGAGTTATCTTTGCTGCTGAGTCACGAGAATGCGAAGCTGCTATCCTTCTTCAATTGTCAACAACCTATAGAGATCATTACCTACTGTCGTTGCTGCTCTTCCTGCAAATACTACTGCCAAGGTCAACAGATTAAGGTCTGCTGGCCTGTCAGATGTTTCCTTGTTTGGGTCCTCTTTCACCAGCCCTGATTGAAGCTGTAGGTTGAAGATGATGGCCGTATTGCCATCTCGAGTCATATGAGCCTTCCACTGTAATGAGATAAATGGGCTCCTTTCTTTTTTTGTTTGTTAATTTTCCGGCTGATTAACTTAACCCATTATGGTTATTATGTGCTGGCCCGTCCCATCTTTTACTGCCCATTCACTTTCCAACCATCTCCACACTTAATATCCCCTTAATTTCTCTTTTTTATTAGTGTTTTAGTCAAGCTTTGTCTTCAGTTGTTAGTTTGGTCATCTTCGTCCTGCATCAGCTGTCCTTTTGCATGCCTTACTATTTGGGATCACAGAGTTAATATTTAGTTTTCCCATCTTATTTTTAGATGTCTTCTTATTTTTCTAGAATGGTTAGTGTTCTTGTCGACGAAGGTTCAATTCTTCTTTTTCCTCCACCTTATCCCAAAAACAGGTCAGGTATATCGATCCTAAATAAGGATGTGATTACAAATGGCGAAGTTTTAATGGTCGGATGTGCTTACTGATGCCAATCCTCCTCTATCCAGTCTTGGAATTTGCAATACACAAGTATTGACAAGTTAGATGAAGGATCATTTGATTTTATTTTTTTTTAATTCCATTTATTATTTTGTCTGTTCCTGCTGGAAAATTTTCTGAAGTTTCTGAATTGTCTTTTTTATTATCAGGCATTTCTTTGTTGGTTATATCACCTCAAAAAAAATATTTTTGATTGATTAAAAGAATTATTATTTATGAACATAATCTCTTTCTGTTTGTTGCATATATATATTATCATTTGGTGTTGTAAGGCTCATTGACCTTGTAGCAATTCTTCTGTACACTTTATAATAATTGCAATCGAATGGTTTTTTATGTCGTTTACTTTGTGTGGTGTTTTAGGGGAGGCCCGACAATTGGTTCTTGCGGTAAAGTACTACTTGCATTTGAAGATAACAGTGCTTCAAAAGTGGGTGTTAGGTTTGACAAGTCTTTGCCAGAGGGCAATGACCTTGGAGGTCGATGTGAGGAAAAGCATGGTTTTTTTTGCCCAGGTTAGTTACTGTGAATGAAGCTTTTATTTTATTTGGGTGGAAGCAGTCAAGTTTGCTTTATCAACCTGCCTCTTCATTGTGCAGCTGAGTGTCTTTGTCTTGAGGATTGTGAAGATGCTGAAAATCTAGCCATAAGTGAGATTTTTGAGGTAGTGACAGTCAAATGACTTTTTCTGGAAGCTGGTTAACTTTTTCAAGCTTGATATGCAGCTCCTTTCTCTTCTGATTTCAGTTATATTTCAAGCTGATGAAAATTTTCCTTTTCTTTAGGTTGTATCGAGTGAAAGCAAAAAGGGTCCATTGATATTGCTTATTAAAGACATAGAAAAGTCAATGCCAGGCCACCATGATGCATTTATTTCTTTTAAAGCAAAACTTGATGGGTTGCCAGAAGGTGTTGTGGTTATTGGTGCGCATACTCAGGGTGATAGTCGGAAAGAGAAGGTAGATTGTATATGTATTTTGTTTGTTCATTTTGCTAACATTTGTTTCTATGTTTCTGTTTTCATCTTCATATTTCAATGGCTTGTTATTCCAGTCACATCATGGGGGTTTCCTCTTCACCAAACTTGGGAGCAGCCAGACAGCATTGCTTGATTTTGCTTTCCCTGTATGTTGTCTTATTTTTCTTTAGTGTGATGTTGATTCACTAGTTCGTAGAACTAAAAATAGCATATATCCGAATTTAAATTGGAGAATGTCTGTTGTGCAGGACAATATTAGTAGGCTGCACGAGAGAAGCAAAGAATCATCAAAGTTAATGAAGCAGCTTGGGAAACTTTTTCCAAATAAGGTTTCTATACAACTACCACAGGTATGACACATGCCTTAGATGATGTTTGTTTTTTTGGTTGCAGCTATTTCATCCAATATTATATAAAATACAGCGTTTTATTAAATACCTGTGAAAATTGTTTCAGGATGATACAGTACTTTCTGAGTGGAAACAAAAGTTAGATCATGATGCTGAAACTCTTAAGGCTAAAGCTAATTTAGTCAGTATACGTTTGGTAGGTTTTGTTTCTTTTTTGAAGATATTAATCTTGATTGGGATTAAGTGGTTCAATTAATTGGAGATGTAAATCTATCCTTTCTTACATTTTGTTATTTTCTGTGTGTTCTTATGCATGCTTAGGTTTTAAGTCGCTGTGGATTTGAATGCTCAGGCCTTGAGACAGTTCTAATAAAAGATCAAGCTCTTTCAAATGAAAGTGAGAATATATGTTTTCTTGATTAGGAAGTTGCTTTTCTTTCACGGTTCTATCTTATATGCATGTGTGGATCTCTTATATTATTTAACTGCATTAAATGCTTTTCTTAATGAATTGCCTATTCAGGCGTGGAAAAGATCATTGGTTGGGCTTTAAGCCATCATGTGATGACCTGTAATTTTCCTGCACCGGGGAGTGATTCTAAGCTTGTCTTGTCTTCTGAGAGGTATATATATATATATACGTGTATTTAAAAAATTATCTGCTCTCTATCCCTAGAATCGCAGTTACACTTAGTCATTTATTTTTGTGATGTTTGCCAGTATTTTGCACGGGCTGAGTTTTCTCCAAGCTATTCAAAATGAATCAAAGATTTCAAAGAAATCTTTGAAGGTACTATTATCCATTCTATATGTAATTTTTGAATTGTTTATGATGCTACGACTAGTGCTTTTATTTATGCTTGTGCAATTATACCACGTTGTGTCATGTAGTGATAAATTGGCAGTTCTGCTGGAAAGATGACTGTGAACTGCTAAACTTTAAATATAATTATTAAATGAATGAGTTAAAGATTTTCTCCAATATTTTTACTGCCCAGGGTTAGAATTGGCTATATAAGTTCCACTGAGCATTTAGCATGCAATAACCTTTTCAACATCTAAGGCATTCCTTGTTGTTGCTAAATATTTTTGCCCTTTCTGCAGATGTAAGAATAATTGCACTATTATTTCATCTATGGTTTGGTTAGGCCATTGGGTACATATGCAGGAGCTGTTTGTGATTGTTTCTTAGATACCTGACCATTTTGAATTCTTTTTAAGTTTACTATTATTTCAAACAGAGGCTTTCTTGATTGTCAATGACAGTTTTTTTTTTTAAAATTTCATCTTGCATTCTATCCTGTTATGACTTTTAATTTGGATTAAACAGGTTTTATTCACGCCTTTCTGCAATCTCATTATGTTTATTTGAATCTTGCAACTTTTTCCGTCATTATAATAATCCAGTCTATTGGAACTAACATGTTTTAAAGAATTTACATTTAATTTTGTAGAAATGCTTCAAACTGCATCCTAGTGTATTAAATTTGTTTTATACATCTTGTTTGATGGCCATAAAATTTTACCATAATGCTTGAATACAAAAAAAAGGATATATAAGTCTTTTAGCTGCTAAATGCATGGATTGTCAGGATGTGGTGACTGAGAACGAATTTGAAAAGAAATTACTTGCTGAAGTTATTCCTCCAAATGATATTGGAGTCACATTCGATGATATTGGAGCCTTGGAAAACGTAAAAGATACACTGAAGGAATTGGTCATGCTTCCTCTTCAAAGACCTGAACTTTTTTGTAAAGGACAGTTGACCAAGGTCTGTTTTGTATATTAGGATTTGTGTAAGCTTAATTAGTTTACTTTGTGTATGTGTACACTGATTTGAGTGGTAACCTTGTTTCCAGCCTTGTAAGGGAATACTGCTCTTTGGACCTCCAGGGACAGGTAAAACGATGCTGGCCAAAGCTGTTGCAACAGAGGCAGGTGCAAACTTTATCAATATCTCCATGTCAAGCATCACTTCAAAGGTTCATAAGCTCCAGATAATGACCTGCTATTTACTTCTCTTCAATGATGTTGCTTTCTTTTTTATTGGTTTTAGCTTGTTTTCACTGTTCAATGTTTTTTCGGCAGTGGTTTGGCGAAGGGGAGAAGTATGTCAAAGCTGTTTTCTCGTTAGCAAGTAAAATTGCCCCTAGTGTTATTTTTGTGGATGAGGTCAGTTTTTTTTTAAGTCAATTCTTGTTAGGTAGTTGTGTGGAATTTTCATCTTAGTTTGTGTTTTACATCTTCAAAAGGTTGATAGCATGCTAAGTAGAAGAGAAAATCCTGGAGAGCATGAAGCCATGCGTAAAATGAAAAATGAGTTCATGGTGAATTGGGATGGCCTGAGAACAAAAGACAAAGAACGAGTACTGGTTCTTGCAGCAACAAATAGGCCTTTTGATCTGGACGAAGCTGTAATCAGGAGGCTCCCTCGAAGGTTACTAAATATATTAAGTGGTGCTTCAATCCTTGTTATTGCAATTTTTCTTTCATCAAGTTGTCTTCTCAGTATAATTTTTCCCCTATTCTCATTATCTTCACTATATCTTGGCTAGATTGTGGTTGGTGGCAGGCATGGATTTTGTGTCACTGTTTGATAATTGATGATGCTTAATCATGAAGAAGCGGTGGGGGTTTTTTATGCTTAATATTTTCTTGTCTCAACCCTAAAAATGGGGGAGGGGGATAATGAGATGAAGCTTGAGGTTCTAACATCATCATGCTTTAATTTTCCATATTTGATAGGCTTCATGAGATGATTGCTCCTTTCTCCTCCTTGCATCTGATAAGTGATACCAAAAAGTTGCAGGGGACATGGATCCTATTAGAATGGTCCCACATCTCGATGGGAAATGGGTGATATGTATATATGTGGGTTCCTAATCTTTTTGAAGTAAAGTTATTTTGGATAGAAGCTCATGGACCCACTAATTATGATGCATTCTCGTAGCACATTTGTCACATCCATGATTAAGGCCTAAAAAAGGTGCGGATGGAGGATCTCAACCATATTTGTAAATGGCCCAAAAAGTGACAAACCCAAAAGAGGCGTGGACGTTGGTCTACATGCAAAGACTAATTGGTTGCACGTGTGGGGAAGTGTGAAAATAGTTCCACATCTCTATGGGAGATGGGTGGTGTGTTGTATAAACGTGGGTTTCTAATATGTTGCACGTGTGGGTAAGTGTTAAAATAGTCCCACATCTCTATGGGCGATAGGTGTTGTGTTGTATATATGTAGGTTCCTAAGCCTTCAAAAGTAGCTAGTTATTTTGGATAGAAGCCTATGGACCGACTTTAGTAGATCCCAAACTAGGCCCTATGTTTGAGGATCTATGTGATCATAAATGACAAAGTTTTGATGGCCAGATGTCCTTGGCACCAACCCTCATTGTTTGGGCTTGGGACCGGCATTCTCTCTATCTCTATCAGTCTCTCCTCTTTTGTCCCCTATGAGATGATTGCTGATTAAGGGAGATTCGTTTCATTCTTGATGTAATTATCATTTAAAAATGTTTGCAGGTTGATGGTCAACTTGCCTGATGCTGTCAATCGAGAGAAAATTCTTAAAGTAATATTGGCCAAAGAAGAGATGGCTGAAAATGTTGATCTGGAAGCTATCGCTAAAATGACAGATGGTTATTCTGGCAGTGACTTGAAGGTTTTGTCTTGAGCTTTAATTATACATTGTTTTTCCATTTTTGCTGGTTACTAGCTACTTACTGATCAGCCTTCGTTCATGTTATTGTAGAATCTGTGTGTAGCAGCTGCGCACAATCCAATCAGGGAAATTCTGGAGAAAGAAAAGAAGGTTACTTGTCTTTTTTTTTTTTGTAAACAAGTTATTGATTACTTTATTCATTTACATTTTCTGTCTGATTTTTATGTTGGCTTAAATGTTTTGGCGCGTGAATTTTTTTTTTTTTTTGAACATACCCTCCCTTAGTCCTAAATAAGTGATATCAGGATCATATATTTGTAGATCCATTCAATAGTAAAATGCGAAACAGAATTAATGGCAGGATGCCCTTTATGATGCCTAGCTTGATATTGTAGAGATTGTTCTCTCATCCATTTCCTGCCTTATTTTAACATGCTCATGATATGATAGTGTGCTTTTTTTTTTCTTTTATACCGATTAACTAGTTGCTATTGTTACACTGCAGGAGAGAAGTCTTGCTTTGGCAGAGAACAGAACTCCACCTCCACTGCATGGAAGTGCAGATGTTCGTCCTTTGAACATGGATGATTTTAAGCACGCACATGAACAAGTAAGCATCCTTTCTCCTTTCATACTTTTGTGGCCGCTGAAAAATAATTGCAGTGAAATATATGAATGTATGGTGGGTCGAATACTGATTTGGCAGGTGGTATTTTTGTGGAATAGATTAGTTGTGTGCGCTCAAATTAAGAAATTTATTTGAAATTGAGATGATTTTCATGTAGGTATGCGCAAGTGTGTCCTCGGAGTCGGCAAATATGAACGAGTTACTGCAGTGGAATGAACTGTATGGTGAGGGAGGATCCAGAAAGAAGAGTTCACTCAGCTACTTTATGTAGTAAAGTATTTGACTGTACAGTTTTTTGTTTGTTTATTTTTTTTTCTTTTGTTTATGAGCTACAATGGCTAAGTAGGTAGTTTATCTCAATATTTATGTAAGTTTTATATGTACTAACATAATGTTATATGTACTCTTACTATTTAGTAAAGCAAGAACTTGATCATGTCTTGGTCTCCTTGTTAAAAGAAGTCAAGTCATCGACATAATAATTAATCTGTACGAACTCGCCTTCTTGTGATCAGTTCTCAATTCCTCTCGCATATGCGTTTTCTTTTCTTCGATCAAAATAAACAATAACTGATTTTGCCTCCACGGTCGCGCCTTATTTTTAGGTTGAAAAGGAGGGATTAAACTCATAAGCAAAAACCTCGTTGGGATTGCATGTAAACAAACAATCCTCGTGTCTCTCGCTCTCCATGCGTTCTTAATTTGAATAAACCCCTCTCCCAGTGTTAAAAAAAATTAAGGTTTGAATGATAATCCGTTTCTCTTTTGCCATGGATAATAAAGGGTGAGAGCCGCCACGGGTGAACCAGGCGGAGCTTGTAGAAATCATAAAAATGTGTTAGCTAATTACTTTGGGAAATCAGCAGCTCTTAAGCTTCTTATGGAATCAGCTAATATTCTCTCTTCCTTGTTGGTCTGAATCTTAAAACACTTGCTTCGGGAAAAAAATGACTATCCACAAACAGGAGCAGGGGATGCACATCCAATTATTTATTACAAAAAAGCTTTGTACTATTTACAAAATAAGAAACATTATTGCAAAGATCCTTGCTAGGGCACCAAAATAAGAAATTGTCACTAAGTGAAATCGCATCAAACAAGCTGCACGACGGCGGCAATGCGCAATGCTCCTCCCTGTAGAAGGTCAGGTAGCTCATCAAATAGTAACGCTGTACGCCAACCCCACCCTTTTGGAGCTTTGGGTAACAAAGTTCCCGTCTGTTTAAAGCTTCCGAAAACCATGACTTCTCTCTTCGATGGACAAATTAGCTGTGCACAAACATCGGTTGATACAATATAAACGATTATACATTTGTTCAACTTAGTAGAAAATTGAGTAAAGATTGCAATAATAATAGACTACAATTAGGCATACATTTGCAGAGTAAAAATTGACTATTAATTTGGAGAAATCTAACCACTTTAGATATTATGAATAGTATGTGAGAAATTGAATAGAAACATAGTCTACCTGCTTCAAATAATATTGAGAGATCTATCTTTTTTTTATCACACTAAGAGATTTTCGATTATATATAAAAAAAAGTCATAAAATTTTTAACATAATTAACGGCTTTGTTTCAATACAAGGCATGAATCATACTTTACAAATATGGTAATTAAAAGGTCACCTGATATCGTGCTGTAACCTTTTCTCTATTATCAATATACATATGGGCCTGTTAAACAAAAAGATAATCATTGGAGATTCAAAATACAAATTTTATCTTTTTTAAGATAAGTTTTGAAAAAGGCAAACCTTTCTAAAAGGATCTGTTAATTCTGCCTTACGACGGTGGAGAAACAACCCTGCGATAGCAATTTATATGGTTTATTAATACTCAATGATCAAACATGGCAACATCTATCTAAACACTTGATTCTGTGCATAAATGGGATGAAAATTCACCAAGAGTTCGGCGGCCCTGTGGGTCTTCATCACTGAAAGCTTGCACACTCACCTACAGAATAAGTGAAATATCCAACAAAATATTATGTCAGGTTTTGCCAGACTTAAAAAGGGCAGTACTTGTTTTATTACCTTCCAGAGGGAACCCGCATAAAACACTTCTTGACAGTGTTTCACTTGGCCATCAGCAAGTCTGTGCACATCCTCGAACTCCACCCTAGAACCCAATCAGACTGACAAGCTAAATACTTTGGAACAAGAAGGCAAAAGGACTAACACAGACACACGAGGTAAAAAAAAGGCTTAAACTGCATACCCCAAAATAAATCACACATAATTTCAATAGCTTGTAAAAAATTGAACCTACAGGAACTCATTAATATGTATACAAACACAAAAGGTTGATAACTGCTCACCCAAAACGAAAAGGTGGGAAATGGCGTAGTGGGGTTCTCAAATCCAAGGATATTGCAGCACCCTCAGCAGTTTCCCACTCAAGATTATTGTCAAGTTCTTGACAGTCCTGCATCTGATGGGAGGCACCTGTGCCACTAGAAACAGATGAACTTGGACCAGCTACTCTTTCGTGCATGTCAGATTCCACACCTCTATCAAAGTTCTCAATGGGAGCACTACTTCCTTGGTTAAAGCCGACTAAAGCTGTTAACCCATCTCCAGGAAAATCTCCATTTGTATCTACTCTGCCCTCTGAATCGTCAGTAGAAACAGGCTGCTGTGCGTTTCTATTTCCCAGTGCAAAGGGAACACGAGAAAACACAAAACGTGTAGGTGGCCAACCTGTAGCAGGTACAAAAGTTGCCCCGCGCCCGATGCCAGCAAGTCCATCATTAGGTCCACGCACATGTACTTGAACAGGTCCATACAGGTTGCTTCCATCACCCTGAGCATCAGTGAGGTAAACATTACCTAAAGTAGATAAAGAGTGATTCCGATCATGATCTTGCTTGAAGTAAGCAGCGGTTCCATATAGCTGTCTACAAGAACAAGCTATGCTCGGAAGCCAACACTGTTTGCATGTATCAGCACCCACTTCTTGCACCCTATGGCTCAGAAGCATCTGAAAGAAAGCCATTATGGCAATACAAATAAGTTTCAATTAAATCACGAAGTCAATAAAGCAGTTCTCCCCTCACGAAACTTCTGACTGGTAAAGATAGCTGACATAGTTAGTAAAGCATATACATGTAACTTAGACATTCACTTCATATAAGATTATCTGGAAGTAAAATTTAGCCTCTAGGTTTAAAAAATCTAGGGAGTGGCACACCGATAGGAGCTCTGAGATGCCAAACAGCAATAGTAGGACACAGTAGAAAAGATGACTTATGAAATACTAATACAGCCAAGCAAGTAATGGATGAAGATTTCAAAGCTAGGACCCAAGGATTTGCAGGTCTAAGTCTAACCTGAAGCCAAAGTCCATCATTCACAGCTTTGCAAGGAAATCCTAATCCTTCCAGTTCTTTCCTCATGTTTAAAAGTGCCTCAAAGGACATATTGCAGTACAGAAGAGAGCCACCTTCAAAAATATTCACAAACGCATCATAATCTTCATCACTGACCCCACAATTTCCCTTGACAAAACTCGTACTGTGGCTTTTGCCAACCATCCTACAACCCCAAGAAGAAGACACTCCACTATATCTTCCCAAGGTATTAGGAACTACTTTAAAGGAAGATGGTAGAGTACAATGCGTTGACTGGTCTGTTGGAACCCAGATATTACTATTGTTTGAGTAATCCCGTGAATATTCTCCAGAAAGGTCTTCAGTAAAAGTCTTATTATTCTGTGTTCTATCTACTTCCATGACACAAACTTGGGATCGAGAGCTTCTAGTGGAATCTGGGGACAGATGTGCGCTTGACTGTGAACAATTTTCTTCACGCTTGGTGGAATTTCCAGAGCCAAATACTGGTTGACAAGAAAGACCATGTGTCACATGCAAGGATTCTGAATCTGAAGCTCCAGGGTGAAGGCCAACTACACAATCAGCAAGCTCCTTAACAATATTATGTGCGGCTTCCTTACTTTCAAAATTATCTTGCATGCTAATACCATCAAAATCTTTTTCCGTTAGCTGTTGTCCAACAGTCTCATCAACTAGATTTTTCCCTTTTAAAAGGGAAGTATCATGTGGGGTACTTGTTCTAGGCTCCACTTCACAGCTCAATTCTTCCGGGTAAGATGAGTTAAGTATTGAACCTCTAGCAAGCAGTGTGTATACAGCCACCTCAAACCTTTGCATCAATAACCCATTATGAAGTAGGGGTAGACAAAATGAAGTGTATATGATCAATGTCTATTGAAAAGGGCAGATTAAAAACCCTTACCTCTTTTCTTCACTAGAAACCCACAGTTCATCAGATGTAAGCAAAGCCTGCAAAGTTTGAGATGACAACCTGGGCAGAACCTATTAATCCATTAACCCAATGAGCTAGTTAGATAGGATGCTTGAGGTTTCTTCCATACAATAATTACATCTGCAAAACCTGGTTCACTCTGGATTATACCTCTCTCAGCTCCATGGTGCCACTTTGACACAGAAATCCCCAGCATGCATTTCTCACACGTTCACCATGAATACCATAATCCTGATTCTCGGCAAAAACCTAACACATAATGAACAAAAAGAAAAACTTCAAGCAATTTTTTAAACTAATATAAATTGTCAAATTGTAGCGCGCTATACTAACTGGGACATACCTGATATGCAAGAAAATTTGATGTCCACAATTCAGATATGATGAAGTCTGTGCAAATTATACACAAATCCTGCAAGTAAATTCAACTAAGTAAAATGATGACAGGCGAACAGTTACTTTAAGACCCAGAATTTAAACAGGAAATCGTAATTTAGTCATTTTCGCTTTCTACTTGTTACCTGAAGATCTAAGAAGCAGGCCGCGGCAAGAACGCGAAATGCATTGCTATCATTAAGCTTAGGATGGTGACCATAGAGATATGCCAAGGCTATTGTAATTGCTTCTGCATTGATGTTATCATCATCAACATGCAAATTCACAACTGGTGAGGTGGCCTCCTTCCAAGGTCCATGAAGCATATTTCTGCAGTTCATCATAGGAACAAATGACAGCTGGAAGAATTATATAATCCACTTTCAAACTGAAGCATGCGTTTCTTTAGAAAGACAATATACCCTAATATTAAAAAAAGGGCATCAAATCAAAGGAGAAAGCACCAAAATCCAATAGAAAGGGCACTACTACGTGATTTCATTGGAAAAGGACATAGAGCATAAAAATGCGGGAAATGAAAACCAATCCAAAGACAAGAACTCGCAATTTGTTGGAATCAAAATAGCAAAAATTAAATGAGGTAGCACCAAAATGCAATAGAAAGCACACCATTAATTCAATCGCATCAGAAAGAGATAAGAGTTATCATAACATACAAGTTCCGGGAATAATATCAATTCAAAGACAAAAACTTGTCGTTTATTGCAATCAAATTCACGCCGCAACCTACTATACTAAGAAAGGGCATCAAATCGAAGGAAAAAGCATCATTAATTCAATTTCATTAGAAAGACGTACTACAGCACAAAAATGGAGAAAATGAGAACCAATCCAAAGACAAGAACTTGCGATTTGTTCCAATGGAATTCGCACAAATTAAACGAGAAAGCACCAAAATGCAATAGAAAGCACACCATTAACTCGATTTCGTCAGAAAGAGATAGAGTTATCATAGCATACAAGTTCCTGGAATGAAATCAATTCAAATACAAAACCTTGTCATTTATTCCAATCAAATTCATACTGCAGCCTACGAAACAAGGGCATCAAATCAAAGAAAAAAGCATCATTGATTCAACTTCACAAGAAAGGCTTAATACAGCATACAAATGCAGAAATTAAATATCAATCAATTCGGAAACAAAAAAAAATATGTCAATTGTTCCCACCAAACTCAAAGTAGCTACAATCTGATTAAAAAAGAGATAAAAGGAAGAAAGAAGCACGCGAACCTAAAATAAGAGCTGCGAGAGAGGATGAGGCGGTGGAGGTAGTACGCCGTGCCCAGCGCATGGACGACGACGTCGGAGAATGCGCCAGCCTTGAAACCCTCGCTCTGCACGTGATCGCACAGAGACGTCAGATTCCGCCCCATCGCCGCCCGCAGCTCGGGCCCGTCGCCGCCGCTTCGATCGTCGCCTCCGAGCTCTCCGGCGGGGGCCGATGACGAGGCCACCGCCGCGCGGGGGTTGGGGAACTGGCGAGGCTCCATTCTCGCTCCCCCCACCGCGAGCGGACGACGTCGGCCGCGGCTACGAGCAGGGGAAGTGGTCCGATCCTACGGTGTCGCCGGCAGGGAAGATGGCGGCCACGGCGCAGGTGGCGGGGAGTGTGGGGGACGGGAGTGAGGGGATGGACAGGGAGGATCGATGGCAACGGTTTTGGGAGGTTTTGAGTGGGCCCCTTCTCGGCGTTGGCTTATGGCCCACGTAATTTAATCACTTCGGTTGACTTTTTTTTAATACCCGCATATGTATTTCATTTATTTTTTTCGCTCGAAAAAAAAATAATTCGAAACTCGAACACGAAAATTAAAAATTAAGAAAATCTTATATGTACTTAATTTATGTTCCACTTGGTTTATAGCTTATTGGTGTATAAAAAATGAATAAAGCCTGCTCGTGCTATATAAATTATGAATGTGTTGTATACTTAGTAAACCCCAAAATTTTTTAGTCTTTTTGCCAATTTTTAATTCAAAAAAACAATAAAATAAATGATTTTATATTATAAAAATAAATTATGAAGTGAAAATTTACGATGAAACAAAAATGTTATGTTTACTTGATATGATAAATCTAAAAATATTCATTTTTTCGTTTGAAATGTGTTAATTTTAATTCTAATATGTTCTAAAAATTAGAGATTTTTTAAATTTAAATGTAGTTTAAAGATTAAAAATTAATGATTAAAATTTATTCATACGAGTTTATTTAATTTATGTATTTATTAAATTAGAAGGAGTCATAATCCAAAAAAGTATACCATTTTTAATACAAGGATAATTCATCAAAGTTTGAAATATGTATATATATATATTAATATAAAACCAAATTTATGAGAGTTGATTAAATTGATTTAGATTCTCATAACAAATAATCCATTGAGGGTTTAATTAAACAAATAGTAAAATACTTGTAAAATAAAAGTGTAATTATTTGGAGGCAAAAATAAAAACCACTTTTTTTATTTTTGTTTTCTCTGTCAACGCACCCTATCCGGACAAGTTTCACTGATACGGACCACTAGTCCGAACCGTCTCCCTCGTTGAACCTCCCCTCGTCTCCGCGTGTTCGACCGTCCGCAAACCCCGCGGCCGCCGCCCAAACCACAAACCTCGACGGACCACCGCCGACCGCTTTCTTGTGCGACACGGCGGAGCGGCGGCGGCGGAAGGAGGGGCTCCCATGGAAGCTGCGTGGATCGGGGCAGGCGAGGCATGGAAGGCCAAGGCGGCGGCGCTGCGGCTCCGTCTCCGGGACCGCTTTCGCGTCGCCGTCGACCGGCACTGGCCGCGCGCGGGCGTTTCGGATGCGTACGATTCTCCGACTTTTCAGCGGTGGGTTTCGCGGTTTCGGAGGTTCCGCGATGGTTCGTCTGGGCGATCGGCGGTTTTTTATCAGAAAAGAGGTGATTACTATTTTTCTGTTATACCATTCATGATATCAAGAGTGATCAGCAGAAAATTAATTTGGATGTTTAATGATTATCTTAAGATGCGTGTTTGTGTGTGTGTTATGCAAACATTTTCTGCTTGTTTTGGAAGTTTAGATCAGTTTTGAGTACGGTCTAATTGATCAATGTGGACAGAGAGCTGATTGAATTAGATCTTTCATTTATACCGTTCGTAGTACTACATTACATGAGCCCTAAGTTAGTAATCACACTGGTCATAGATTAGAAGTCTTGTATTATTGGCAATCATTTAGATCCTAGCTTAGGATTTGTATCTCCTTCCCTTTTGGGATATGGTGGAAGAAAATGAGAATGATGGCGGCTAGCGTTGAATAAGGAGATAAAGATTTCTCAATGTTTTAGTGTTATTAGTTGTATAAATTAAATATGAAGTTTAATCCTTGGTTTGGATTCTTTAATACTATCATTGACTCTTTCGTTTGAACAAGGGAAGGGTAATGCTGTAAAAGAATGGGAACCTTGGCTAGTTATGGTGAGTTAAGTGGCAAACTATGGGGAGTTGTATTTTGTTATTATATTATAAGATAGATGTGGTTTTAGTTGGAAGAGTCTATAATCTACTAGGATAAAGTAGGAAAAGGGTGATAAAATAATTAAATATAGATTGGACCTAGCCTATTGATATTTCATTACAATTTTAGAAGGTATTCTTTTGTTGTAGAAAACTGTTTTAGCCACGCCTAGATATATATTGGTGTGAAATTTCTCTCTTATTCTCTTTTCAGATTAATTGGACTGAATATGCTGCTTTAGAAATGTGTAGTTACGATTATACTCTCCTTGAACTTGGCTCCTGGTGATAAGTTGTGAAAACGAACTTCTTAATGCAGTTAAGAAGATTGCTGATGTTGTCGAAGATGGTGCTATAGTCCGCACTCTACAAGCGATCGCTGTTCCTGTTATTGGAAATCTTTGTCATGTATTCATGTGTGGCCTCAACCAAGTCCAGGTTCTGGTTCCTATATATTATGATTTTACTTCAATTTAAGATGCAATTTTTTTTCCTCTCAGCTCTCAACTTTTTTTTTTTCATTCAGATATATGGCTCAGAAAAGCTGCTTGAGACATTATTGCAAAGGCCAAATGGAAAATCACTTATTACGGTATTTCTTGTTACTTTATTCAGTACAAATATGGGGTTATTATTGGCTTATGTGGTCTGGTGTAGAACCTTTATTCATAGTGCATTTCTTCCACCTGACTATGCACAGCTTTTATTTTGTAGTGCATTTTTTCTGTCTAATTATACACAATATGCAGGTTAGCAATCATGTCGCATCTATGGATGATCCATTAGTCATTGCTGCTCTGTTGCCTCCCAGTGCTTTACTAGATGCTCGCAACTTGAGATGGACTCTTTGTGCTAGTGATCGGTGCTTTAAAAACCCAGTCACTTCAGCATTCTTCAAGTGTGTCAAAGTTATACCTGTTTCTCGTGGTGAAGGAATCTATCAAATGGTACTGCTCTTTGATTAAACAGATGGAAAGTTGCAAAGTCCTTTGTTTGTCAACTTCATTTTCTGACTGTAGTTTTTACTTTGTATGTTGATTTCTCATAGGGGATGGACATTGCACTTTCAAAACTAAACAATGGTGGATGGGTTCATATATTTCCTGAAGGAAGTCGTTCTCGTGATGGTGGAAAAACAATGGGTTCAGCCAAGAGAGGAGTTGGAAGGTACGATTTAAGGATAAGAGCTATCACAGTTTTTACACGATACAGGCAACAAAAAAAGGTTATGATTTTGAATGGTGGAAGTTTTATCGTGTTAATTCTTTTGAAGGAATTGTGTTTGGTATATTCAGTTTTCATGAGCTTGCTTAATTATAATGAGAGAAATGTGATAACATGACAACCGTATGAGACCACTTACATTTTTTTTTTCTGCATCTTACATATCAATGATGGTATATGCACACCTCATAACATGTTTAATGTCCGCTTCATCATGCAGATTAGTGGTTGATGCTGATAATACTCCAATTGTTTTCCCATTGATTCACACGGGTATGCAAAATATCATGCCTATTGGAGCCAATTTTCCGAGAATTGGCCAAAAGGTGCCGGTCATTCTTGCTACTTGAACTTGAATTCATCTTTATTTCATCCATTGTAGCTGAAGTTATTTCACACATTTTGAAAGCTTAAAGTGGACATTTGTAGTAAGCTAATTGAAACTACTCTGAAAAAGTACATTTGCTTTGTAGTGTGTAGACTTTACATAGCTTCTGGCAGCTCTTATTTGTGATTCCATGTTGTGACAGGTGACTATATTGATTGGCGAGCCAATTCAATTTGATGACTTGTTATTGGATCAGCAAATGCCCCGAGAACTTATGTATGATGAGGTGTCGCACAGAATAGGCCGCAAGCTCCATGAGCTGAAAGTCCAAGTTGATAAATTGGCATTAGAAGACTCATTTCTTGCACAAACTAACTCTCCATCTGGAACAGAACGGGCAAATATGATTATGCACCAGATTGATTGGGATGGGTTTGGCATGGGAAGCTCTCCTGATACGAAAAGCATTTTACAGCTGAAAAGGCATGTCATTTCTCGAGCAACTTTACCAAACGAGAAAACACCATGGCCACCCACCTCTTCTAATTGGAATGTTAGTGTGGGGTTTTCACATGGAGGTGGAATAGTGTCCAGGATAAGAGGGTGCATAAGCCCGAGGGAATTTATGGGATTTGCTGCGAGTGCTCTTTTTACGAATGGAGATTGGATGAAGCGCAACACAGGCGTTCAAGAGATGGGCCCTTTGAAAGCCTGGAAACATTTCATGGAAGAGAATTTATTACAGCAGGCAAACGCCTAAAAAATGTTTGTTCAGATGATCGTTCTTTATATGATAGACTTGGAAACAAAAGTGCGTAGGAAGCTCTCAGTTTTGAGGAAGGTGTAAATAACAGCAATAGGTATAGTGCTTTCCCAGTCGCGCGAATGCGTTTGAAGTTTGCAATTAGGGATATTTATCTTCCTTCGAATTATGCATCTTTCTGTAGAGTTACATTTCCTAACTGGGGGGGAAAAGGATAATTTCAAGAGATGTGTTGTTGATTTTATTTGTTTAATACTGGGTTAGGTAGTCTTTCAAAAACTGAGAACTTATGTGTACTTAAATCATAATTAGAAGAAATTACGATTAGATGAACTTTTACCATGTAGACAAAAACGTTAGATATTAGAGAAAAAGAATTTATTATTATTATTATTATTAATATTATTTGGAATTGATTCTTAGGATTAAGTTTGGTTACTTGTATTAAAGAGTTTATTATTATTTTTTCCTTCAGAATTATAGCACAAGTGCTTAATTAATTTTAAAGTTTTATTATCACACCTTATTACTGCACGAACTAGGAGGCTATAACCAATTGGAGAGAAGATAAATACTCGCGTTAAAAAAAAAAGAATTTTTTTTTATGCGAAAAAAATTCTATTTCGATAAAAAAGAAAAAAAAAAAAGCATTGCTACATCCCGCTCACTCCCACAGAGACAGGGAAAGAGAGCAAGCTTCGGACATGGCCGACGACGATGCCTGGGAATCGGATCTCGGCGACGACGAGAAGAAGGAGATCGCCAAATGGTTTCTCGTCAACTCCCCCGCCGGCGAAATCAACTACATTGCCAAAGGTGCCTCCTTTTTTCTTTTTCTTTTTCTTTTTTTTTTCTGATATTTCCATTGCTCTTATTGATTCTGGATCGCATTGTTTGTTTGTTTTTTTAATATATACATAGATCTGAAGTCTTTGTTGAAGGATGATCACGTCTACAACTTGGCCGCCGCCGAGGCCTTCCCCTTGTTCAACAAGGCCCATGTGATTTCTGTAGAAATGCCAAACCGAACTGGTGATGTAAGTCTTTGTTTGTTGTAATTGGAACTTAGGTATGGATATATGAGCCAAAATGCGATGTTCTGGATTGCTTGTTATATTCGATGCATCAGATTTTATGTTCTTGTGTAGTTTTATTATCTCAATTAGATATAAAGTTGTGAAGTTTAGTCGTTGTAATGACATGTGCAACTTGGGGAAGAAAATTTAGATGCTGTTGTATCGTAGGACTGACGGATCTATGTATGCTGAAATGTGAGAAAACTATTACACAAATTTGAATTTTATGTTTTAGTTTGTAATTGCCGAAGTAGAGACTTTTGGTTCTCGTTCAGCTCTTTCTGACCTCTTTGTAATTTTTTTTAGCTCCGTTTGCCAGAAAATGAGATTTAAGCATCCTGAAATTAGATCCAAAAGAATGAGACAATTAAATTATGTAGTACTTTGATTTACTGCTTCTGATATTGGGAAAAAAATCAAAACAATTTTTTTTTTCCTGGTACCTAAAGCAATGACAAGTTCTTTGTTTTTTTTTACCTGCTATCTTTAGTTTCAGAAAATTCAGTTTATTTGTTATTACAAACCTAGGCTATTGAATTTGGGCAATAAATACGTTCTTTAACTAGAATGTTTTTATCCAAAGCAGCGGAGGGACTCCACAAATTATTGCTAAGGATAAAGTTCTGGACATGTTTGTGTTTAATTTCAGGTTCTTATAACAACGTATGGGGAACTTGAGAAGGATAAATACCTTGACCCGAGAACTTGCCAAGTTGTTATATTTGACCATGTCAAACAAGTACTTCCTGCTTCTTTTCCTACTTTTTTTTGCTAACACATGTTTTGCGAGTTGAAGTTCTTAACAGGGGATAAGATGAGGTCATCTATGTTGGCCCTTCTATTCTCATTTATTATTTGTAGAGTACATATATTTGAGAATTTGTGCGTGCTTCTTTCAATGTTTGTTACTATCAATAACAGGCTTGTACATCCATAAGACCGGCTGCTGATGAGGAATTGTCATCTTCTTATATTGAAGAATTCAGGTTCGATTTGTTGCTTTAATTGTTTATATCAGCACTTTGTGGCAGTATCCTCATTTATTTTCTAAACGAGAATTACAACCATCTAATGCATGTGGACAAATTTTCCATTTCAGAGGGGCTTTGGACGCCGAGCTGTTGAAATATGTCGGCGATTCATATCCAAAAGGAAACTGTTCGGTTTACTGCATTGATGGAAAGGATATTGAAGGACCAGGGGGCAATTTTGAATTTGTGGTTGTAATATCTGCCTCTAGGCATAGCCCTCAAAATTTCTGGTGAGCAATGCGTTTTCTATGGTTTCGAGGCTCATTCCTTCTTATTTAGATTTTTATTTTTATATAATAATTTTTATAGTTTGAGACTTGTTAAATAAAATGAAATATTTTCTCCATTGTTTCAGTAATGGAAGTTGGCGGTCAGTCTGGAATATTAAATTCAAAGATGATATACAAATGGTTGAATTGAATGGCAAAATCCAGGTGGCTGTTTTATGCCTGACTATACTCTTATAAATGAGTTTTCCACATTATAGATCTCAATTAAAGTTGAAAAAAGAATCACATAATTCATGGCAGGTTGGAGCTCATTATTTTGAAGAAGGGAATGTGCAATTAGATGCAAGGCATGAATGCAAAGACTCCACCATTTTTCAGGTTCAACGACTTTAAACTTAGTTTTAGTGCTGCACTATCTGTTCTTGTTAATTCGATAGCCCTCTGACTTTTTGAATTTGAAAATTGTTGCTAATATAGTTTGATGGATTTCCACACTAATCATCGACCGTACTTTTTGTTATATTAGTCACCTGAAGATTCTGCAGTTTCCGTTGCGAACATGATTCGTCACCATGAAACTGAATATTTTGCATCTATTGAGGTTGGCCAATTACACTATATTTGAGAGTTGCATTGCAGTTCTGTTGTAATTCTTCTTATGGTACATTTTTTTTTGCTGTTTCTGCAGATGTCGTACTCCAACCTTCCTGACACTACATTCAAGGTGGGGGCTGCTACAGAACTTAGATATCACAATATAGGGAATGCTTTGTCCACTCACTAAGCTAGACAGCAGCCAGATTGCTGTGTTTGCAGTGTTCGGCAATGCTGTCCCAACATCATCGCTGTAACCATTAGTGGGCAAATAATTTTCTGCAAATCATACATTGGTTAATGTTATTGCATGTCTTTTTAGTATAGTGGTTGGTCAGGTCGTAAACAAGTGAACTGACAAACTCTATCTTGGATGATATAGTAGTAATTTGCATTGCTGGCTTCTGATACAGGATCTTCGAAGAAAGCTTCCAGTCACTCGCACTCAGTTTCCATGGCATAATACTTCACATTTCAACCTAACAAAGGACATCTCTCGTCAACTTGGCATTGGGAAATGATTGAAGAGAAGGCGAAAATATCCACTCTTGTTTTATAGCTCGGTTGAGTTGTGGCAGCCTCCTATCTATTTTACTTGTGTCATTCTTGGCTGTGGCAATTTGATCATCGTTACAAATCATTTATAAGTGTCATCTTCGTGACTGTGGGATCACTCTATAGCATGAAGAGTGTTCGTTTCCTTGGGGATGCATGGCCAGCTAGTGTGTAACACAAGACACACCAATTGCCTGTTAATGATTCTATTCAAGCCTATTTCTGTCGCTCCTTATTATTTATTTATTTATTTTTTTAGAGATACTCTGTCTCATCTTTTAGTATGAACGCCAACTTTTTCTGAAGAATCGTCTAACGTGAGTGTAAATTTACAGCTTGTACCCCATTTTATACATTGATTTATGTGGTCATAATTCCTCC
>JAVDBV010000249.1:38361-55778 GCA_032619315.1 Piper longum
CCCCCCCCCCCCCCCCCCCCCCCAATTTATTTTTCTAGTGATATTGTCAAACTTTGGTAGTGTTTGATAAATTGGCAAAAAATACGAGGTTTAACATGGTTTTTTTTTAAATTGAAATGTGAAAATTTCCACCTCTTTCAAATGTGAAAAGGAAAAATTCTGCATTAAATATTACGGTGATCAAGTAGTTTTGAAAATGTGAACCTTGGCTGGGTATTGATATGTGCATTTAAAGGAAAGTCACGCTAATTCTAATTCCCAATTTCGTTGGATCCATCTTATGTGAGCAAACAGATATATACTGTCCACAAAAAATAAGAAGAAAAAGAGATTTTCAACACAACACTCAAGTGATCCACAATTCGTAAAGGTCGGAAACCTATTTTCGCTGCCAAACCTAAAGCCGAAAGAATGCATATTCAAAGATGATCAAAAGATAATATAGATAGGAAACAAAGAAATATTTTAAACACATAAATGCCACATTCGTTGATTATTATTATATCTAACAGTTAAACAACGGTCCACCTAAAAGGGCAAAGCAATGTCCACAACCTCTTATCACTAAAAATAAAGGTGGATTTAGCAGGATCCATCCCCAAGACCTGAATCACTAAGAATTTGGCGAATGATAAAGTGATACACATCATAAAATGTAATTTACTAGAGACTCCAGTTTGTTATGTTAATGGGAAGTTAGAATTAGTATGAATGAAAAAGAAAACCAAAATGGGGAAGATGATGTGTGAATAAATGGGAAGAACAATGTACATGTTTTTTAAGTGATAATCTAATCTTCTCAACCACTCTTCCCTCTTTGATTCGTCTTTTAATTCTTCTCTCTGTTTACTTAACTTGCTATCTTCATATTCATCTCTATTCCCAGTACTCTCCCTTCTTCATCTTCTTTCTTCTTTTTTCTCCTCCAAGTCCTCATTGTTTCCTCCATTACCCATGTTCATATCTATATATGAAAAGATGATCGAGTCAAATGGAGCAATTTCATCTCTTCACTAAACAAAGCATTCTCATTAGTTCTCACTGATGCCCAAAATACTTCAAAAATTAATATTTCTATTATGGACCCAAGTGCCAATATGTAATATTTCATAACACAAAGATTCTCATCATGGTTTGTTAATCAAAATTAAAAATTTATGGTTGGCCCTTAAACCACGATAAAAAAACAAGTAACCGTTTAAACAAGTAGGCAATACTAACATAAAAGATTTTCAACGAACAAATGAGATATATAATTCAAATAGTATTGTACTTGAAGAAACCTTCGTGCCAGTAATTTCAAACAAAAAATAGCCATACTTATTTGAGAATTTGTGAATAAAAATCCAAAACAAAGAAATGACTGAAGACCAACAAACTCTAACTCAAGTAGTACTGTTAGTTGGTATAAGTTACTATAATAAACATAGAACCTTATTCAATATTATTGGTTAGAAGTCGCAACAGAAGGTATATATAAATATGCACATTGCGTGAGGCTCCAACTAGTTACAAACTAAACTCATGATCTTCAAGATTGTATCATATACATAATGGCAATTTTTTGCTCGAAGCTAAATCGATGACAATATGAAAAAAGACAGATAAGTCTTTCACAGAATTGTATTTATTTCATCCAAAAACGTCAATATATAGCTACACTTAAGCCGGAAAGAAGAAGAGAAAAATCTACGAAAAGAACACGAGAAGATTAAATTACCCAATTCGACAGTGGAGCCTAACAATGAAACAATGATGATGTCTTTGGCAACTTCCTTGATGCAGGTAATGCTAGATCCACTGCAGCATAGCGAACATGTACTTTGAATATCCTTACGAAAACCTGGAAATGGAGGTTGGTGATGCTGATTTCACACCAAAATCGAATATTGCAATTGTTCCCCCTTTCAAAAAGCTCTCAAGTCGATTTGTTCTTGCAAAATATTTGATAAGCAAGACTCTTAGGCCCTTCGGGCCTCAAAAGTGACTTGCAACAAGTTCACGAGCCTCTCTTAATTCAAAAGTTAGCTTAAAAATTAAGGTTTTCCCATTAGCCTATATATAAGTCACAAGTTGGCTTCAAATAAAATGTGGGATTAACCCAACAATTCTCCCCCTTACATATCACACCACCCGAATCATCTTCTCATCACCACATATGGAGCTAACATATCTTAGTGAAGTTCTAAATAACTCCAATTCGGGCCAACTTCGGACTGGCCGACAAATTGTGACGTAAATCCCGGTCGACAAATCGTTAGGTAAACCGAGACAACACCAAAATCAATATTAGCTCTGATACCACTTGTTGGGTGGCCTCAAAAGTGACTTGCATCATTGGCCTCTCTTAATCTAAAAACTAGTTTAAAAATTAAAGTTTTTTTATTAGCTTATATACAAGTCACAAGTTGGCTCCAAATAGGATGTGAAATTAACCCAATACAAACAAAGATCACCATCCATTGAAAAAAGCCTACAAATAAAACTACACAACTAGGTAAGTCAGCTAGTTCATAATCCTCACTTACATATATCATGACATTATAATCATTAATAAAATGTAGGAATGTTAATAAAAATTCTTGAATATCAAGAAAGACCATAACTAAAAATAAATAGAGAATCGACAATCTAAAATTTAAGGTTTGAGTTACTAAACAAACAAAGAGTGGAGACTGGAGTCACAAAATTAATTATACATCTTTGTTTTTCGAGCAGGAAAAAACTAAAATATGTGTTTTTAGTTTAAAAGGCAGCCAGCCATAAACAGATCATCTCCATCACCGTATTTCATAAATACCACATATTGAGTGTTTTTTTTTCTGGAAAAACAAAGTTTGAAAAAAATACAGATTAAAAAAGCAAGTACGAAATAAAATAATAGGCAAGCGGTAACCTATTTGGGGTATTTTAGTCATTTTAATCCTAAATTCTCCCGCGAAAATTAATCAAGCGGCGCCCTTACCCCGATATCTCCACACCGAATTCAAATTTTCTGCGGTTGATGAATCGTTTGGACCTGTGAATGGATGGAGGCCGCGACATCTCGCAACGTCAAGCCCATAGATAAGACTGTCGTTCACAAAATATGCTTGGGCCAGATGATTCTGGACTTGCCCTCTGCTGTCGAGGAGTTGGTGGAGGACAGCTTGGATGCCGGGGCGACCAGTGTAGAAATGGCTCTGAAGGAGTATGGGGAAGAATCTTACTATAAGGATGTGCCATCTATTCCAATGTCTTTGAGGTACATCATGCATCGTTCCTTTTTTCTTTTCTTTTTTTTTGTTGACTTACTAGCTTGGTTGATGTTATAATTGCAATTTATATATTTGTATTGAGCAAATTGCAATGGTTCTTAATATATTGAATCAGAATGCTTGTCAATCAGAATGTTACAAGCTTTGTTTTCTTTTAGGCTTGGTCAAGTTCAGTTGATTTCATGGAATATTGTGAGGGGTTTGCTCAATTTTATTTCTGTATTCATTTAGGCTTAATTTTTTACATTTATATGAAACTTTACTTACTTTTGACTGCGTTGTTTGTGCTTTTCCTGAGGGAATAGAGTTGATATATTACCATATATCACTCTCTAACTCTACGGAACTCATTCCACCCAAGTTTGTTAAGTAATTTCCAACTAAGGTTAGTGATCATGGATCCATGATAGAACCTATGGCTTACTAATTTAAACTATGCCATCTTGAACAAGTCATGGCTCCCAAGTTTGTTAAGTAGTTTTGTTCGAATATTATTGGTGAGCTCAATTCAACAAAACCTGTTTAAAAGCTCATATTTAATTAAATAGAATATTTTTTTTTAGAAGTATCCGAACAAATTTCCAGCTAAAGTTATGATCATGGATACATGATAGCACCTATGGCTTACTAGTTGAACTGTGCCACCTTGATTCGTTCAAGCCTTCTTTCTTCCCCTCGCAAAAGGAAATTACTAAATTGAATAGTAATGGTTGTAATCATCATCATCATCATTGTCATTGTCCTCATCATCATCATCATCATTTTTCTCTTTCCTTACTTTGGCTGGAATCAGCAAAGTCAGAGAAGTGGAAGTTGAGATCTAAGTGAAATTGAGATGCAGGGTTGGGGTTCATCATCATCATCATCCGCTTGATCCCAAAGAATTGAGGTCACAGTTATGGATTCTTTCTTTCAACTTCATCTTATCGTAGACCAAATCCAAGCTTAGCTCCAACTTTTCTATATCTTTTCTTATTGTCTCAATCCATGTTCTTTTCTATATGATTTGACAATTGCACAATTGCAAATTGATTTCTTGTAAGTTGGAACAAAATGTTGATAAAAAAATATCTACCTTTTATCAAGGAACTGTATTCTTGAATAATAGTCAAGGCTCGGTACTGTCAAAAGTCTAAATTGGAGTGCATCGGGTGTCTACAAACAGGGAATGAAGGGGACTCGCATAGATTTTCCAAATTTACGTCTGATAGGTAGAATCTAGAACATGATCCAATTGCAACAGATGTGGATGTATCATTAGGTGTTTCTAAAACAGAATTACTTGGAACGTACCATACATGACTTTGGATGTTCTATTAAGAAAATAATTATTACTAGGGGTTGGGTTCTTGCAAGAAAGAATTGTTTTTTTTTGTCATTAAATGAGGTCAATTACTAGTCTGATCTTATGTTTAGGCCAATGTCGTTGGGCTTATCCCCTGAGGAGGAAGTCGTTGCCTCATTGCATATGGACGTGATCAGGTACAAGTATCTATCACTTTTGTTGTGATATTGTTTGTTTTTATAATCATTTATTGCTTTTCTAACTTAACTGGTGTTAAAAGTATAAGTTTTGTATCAATTATTAGATTCGCTTGACAACACAAGACCCTTGAAGAATAAAAGATTAACTAACTTACATTGGGTGCCTTTTGTTGTGCAACCTTTAGAAGGGAAGAGTGAGGTGAAGACTTAACATCATTGACTCAACGACCTTTGTTGTTTCATAAGCTGATTGCTTATCTAGTTTTCTTCCATCACAAAGTTGTGACAAAGAATCCACTTTGCTTCTATGTGACACATGAGAGCACTATATTATTGCTTCTTGAGGATGCCTTCCGGCTGTCTTTTGTTCAGCTATTTTTGACCTCCAGAAAATGTCAAATTGGATCACTGGGAAAAGTAACACTTGCAGTTGTCCATGCATTTGAAGTGGGGAGGGTTGCCATCGGATAGTTTTTTAGCTGAAAGAAGATGGAGAAAGCATATCAATAACTATTTATGCATTTTCTTGCAAGGTCTATCAAGTATTTTTTTTCTTCTAAATGTTGATGTATTTTTCAGGAAAAATGGCTTTACCCTGATAGAAGATCCCCATGCTGTCCCTGGCCAGCGCCTTCTCTTTAAGGCAGTTCCATTCAATCAGAATATAACGTTTGGTGCCGAAGGTAACATGTTTATGGGCTTTCTTTAAATGATATTACTTTTGAATTAGAGAGGCAATGTGGCAATTTACATAAGAATGTGTTGTGCCCTTGATTTCGAACAGACGTGAGAGAGCTGATTTCCACTCTTGCCGACAGTCAAGGTGAATGCTCAATATTAGGTAGTTACAAAATGGATGAGCCAAGTTCTATCTGTCCATCTAGAGTGCGAAATATGTTAGCATGATCCACTTAATAGGAACGAGAAGCAAACGGTAAGCTAACTATCAATGTTCTTGAATCTTTCGTCGCTGCTCTGTTATTGTCATGTCATGTCAGCAGGGGTGGCATTGCAAATGATCGAAGTTGTACGATAGGATTTTTCTCGCAATGTTAGCAAAATATATGCCGAATTACAAAATCTGAACAGGTGCCAACTGCAAATTGGGCAGTTCCACAAATCGTTCCCAAGCCAATATAATCGCATCGTTTTGCCACAGGTACAATACTTTCGCGGTAATGTAAATATTCCTAAACCTGCATTAGTAGTTCGTAACTTCCAATTGTTTCTTATCGTAACGGGATCATCGAGAACGGCTAGTAATCAAGGATTTTGCATTCTAATTTTCACTAGTTCACAGCGCTTTTAAGTTAAAAAGTCTAAAAATGATGCTGTTGCATCTCCATCCAGCACAGAGTTCACCCATACAAATAAGCAGCAAAATAGAGAGCTGATTGGTAACATAAGATGAGACAACCAATGGACACATAATCCACCCAAGTAATTTCTTCATAAGTTTACTCACCAAACATGAAAATTATAAACTCTGGATAGTGTCAATAGAAGTCATTCCACAAATCAAAAGTGTCATAGAACCTTTATCCCTTTGAACCCAGATAAAATGGTGACATGCCGGCATCTCAAGAGCTTGGTGCAGCTTCTGCTTTCACCTCCACCTCCGATGAAGCTTCCTCTTCCATCTTGTCAGCTGCGTCATCCTTGACTGTTTCTGGCTTAGCCACTTCTTGATCTAAACAAAAGATAGTGCACATCAATAATGATAAGAAAACAATTTGATCAAATTATAATTCCTACAATTTCAAATTAATCACTTCATCAATAAGAACAATATATTCTGGAAATCGGTTGCTGAGGTAGTTAGATACATCTTTAATAGTGAGTTTTCTATATGTATGGCATTTGGCATTCCTAGATCAAACCAACTAAATAGAAGTAACATATTTCAGAGACATCACACCAAAAAAAAAAAAAAAACAATCTAAACCAATTCAATGGTTACTTACAACCTTCATCATCACTTTCGTCATATTCATCATCCATGCCCTCCATTCCACCAAAATTCTGCATTACAACGACAAATCAGTTCAATGGCGAAATAGAGAATTTGCTCATAATACCATGAAATGGCTAGAATATTTATACCGATAAATCCATCCCTCCCAAGTCAACATCACCTGGACCTGGTTCATAGTCACATCCAGAATTGCCAATTAAATATCATGAGTCAAAACAAATAGTCACATCAAGAATCGTCAAAATAAGTATCATGAGTAGAGACAAACTGAGGGGAGGATAAGTATTCAAATTACCATCATCATCTTCATCAACCCACTTATCCCAGTCGACTTTTACATAGTGAGGAGTCTGCTCATCACTGCGAAGCAATTTCTTCCACCATCCTTTCTCCTTCTTTTCCACGACACAGAAGATGCTCCTTACACCTGTATTTATTTTGCTTTCCTGAAACGGAAGACATGACATTACCACATGGAAATTTGACAGAATAAATGTCAACTGGAAGTAAATGAAACAAACAATCCCACCTCCACATTGACCTTGTCATGGAGATTAAGTTTAACTTCATAAGAATTATTTTCAGACCCCGCAGTGGCTGAGAAAGTGAACACACCATCTGGTTCAAGGTTAACCTTGGCGTTCTTAGCATCTGGTAAAAGAATTGTAAGATAGACCTTGTCTACACGCTCGGCCCACTTCACCTCCGGATGGCGGCTACACAATTTTTTTCATTAAAAAAAATACATCAATTCCAATGCCACAACCATACACAGAAGCTTTACATCAACAGAGTTCCATAATTAATGAAACCAAACCAGCACGCAAGCATCTAAACTAGTAAGGAAGAAGTTCATTTTGTATGATCTTTTTTTTTTAAAAAAAAAATCCACTACAAAATAGAAATGTTCATGCCACAAAATTAAATCCAACTAAGATAACTAACTAAATTAAAAAAATAATAAAAAACACAACCTAATGTCAAATAACAAAAAGAAACACGACAACACTCAAACACCAAGCAACAACAATGAATTAAAATCACAAAAGAGTACATAGATGGCAACACATATATGTATGCCCAAACTGGTCATCATCCATGAAAAACCTGCATCATTAAAACACATTTTACGCAAGTCCCAGATGGGGAAACATAGATATTATTGTTAAATTCAATACTAGCAAACGAAACCAAATTCGACGGCATTGCAGAACGAGAATCGACAATGGAAAGCAAGAAACAACATCAAGACAGGTATGTAAAGAGGAAAGCGACCTCATTTTTCCAAGAATCGGTTGGGGAGATGAAGCCCTCTTCTTCACAAACACAAGGATTGGAGATGGGATCAAAACCCTAAAACCCTCGATGATCTCGTTTTATCGCGGGTATATATAATGTCGGGCATCAGTCGGTCCGTCGGACGTCCGTTCGGTTTTTCGTCCGTGACCGTTTAAGTTTTCTGTTAACAATCGGACGCCTCAATTGTGTTTAATATTCTTTAAATACTTTCACCTTTTGTCATACCGGATTTATAATTAGTGCGAATTGTATTTAGTTCAATCAAATTTTTTTATTAGTATAAATAAAATATTTTATCAGATATTAAAATATTTTTAGTCACCAATAATTAATTAAACATGTTAAAATAACATTTTCTTTAAAGAATAAATTTTGAAAATTTTCAAATTTAAAATTCGAATACAATTTAAAATAGTATGAAGGTGAAAAATTATACGAGATTGAAACGAGGTACAAGGTAGTTCCGCGTAAGTCAATTGGAAAGATACTTTAATATTATATTTTATAAAGTCAAAATAATTTTGAAGTCCACATCTATCCTCAGGATTTATTTATTCATTTTAAGTCAATAAATATAGATTTCACACTTATTCTCTTATTTTTTAAATATTTTGAATCATTTATTCATTTTAGTCAGATAAAAATACAACATCTAGGTAAGATTTGCGACGAATGAACATAAATTTAGAAATAGTAATAATAATAATAAAACGTAACAAAAATTATCATGATTTATTAAAACTAGAGCCAACTATGAAAATTTTGTAAATATATCATTTCAAATATTATTTCAAGGTAAAGCGCATATATTACTATTATATTATAAATTTATCTCAAATCATACATAATGAGATAAGATCTTATTTATTAATATCGATCAACTATAAATCGTTAATTTGGGTTACCTAATTCAAATGAATAAGTTCGGTTTGTGAATTTTCACTTGGGTTGAATCATTACATAAAAATAAATGTGATATAGATAGAAGAGTTTACGAAAAAAAATACTAGTGACAAGCTTGATTCCTTCAATATTTATATATATTGTAAGAAATAATTTAATTAAACTCAATCACAAATTATTAAAACAGAAGAAAAAAAGTAAGATCAAGATAATAATTTAAATAAAATTAGTTAAAAATAGCGAAGAAAAAAATGTAAAATCTAGACAATAATTAATCTCAAACTTAGTTTGATAATTCATTCATCAGATAAAGAGAAGAAGTTTAATGAAATTGATAGGTTACTAATAATAGAACGAAAGATGATCATCAACAAAAATAGTCTTAAAAACTGTTAGATCATATGATATATGAAATTAATTCACATTGATCTTTCAATAAATTGATTTATAGTTTTCGATATTTGTAGGCGTATCTATTATATCTTTTTTTTTTTGTCCAAAGATAATAGAAATCTGAGTTATTGTATTGTCGTGGACCCTCGCAAAGTGCCAAAAGAACTATGGGAATCCAATCTTGTCGGATTCTTGTACGATCTGATAAGTCCTCCACTCCACTCTCCCAAGCTCGGGTGAGCTCACATGTCACAACTCTACTCCAAAGATGGAGGTTGGTCTTTCAAGAAAAATGGAGGTTGGTCGGAAGGAGCAGCAGCACACTGATGAGCTTGGCATGGAAGACCCACTTGCCCAATTAGCTGCCAACAGCAGCAAACTCAATGCACAAGAAGAAGACAGGAAGGCCAAGCGCGTGGCTTCGCTCGACATCTTCAGAGGCCTCACTGTTGCTGTACTTTCTCTCCTCCCTGTTTCATGTTTGTGTGATCTGTTTGTGCTTTGCTTTGATTCCTGGTATTGGGTTTTGCATGGTGTGTTGTGTAGTTGATGATATTGGTGGACGATGCCGGCGGGGAGTGGCCGGTGATCGGCCATGCGCCGTGGAATGGTTGCAACTTGGCCGACTTTGTCATGCCCTTCTTCCTGTTCATTGTCGGGATGGCTATTGCCCTTTCCTTTAAGGTGATCGAGTGGCGGTTCTAATTCGTTTTTGTCATCAGATTAGGTGACCATGTTCATGGTAGATTCTGATTTGTCTGTGTTTCTTCCATCTTCTTCTTTGTGTTATAAGAGGATACCAAAAAAGCTTGCAGCTTTGAGGAGGGCTGCTCTGAGAACACTCAAGCTCCTCTTTTGGGGCATCCTGCTCCAAGGTTGGTCTCTATTTCTGGTATTGATTGGCGCTAGGGTTTTCATGGAATGTAATGCTACGTGCTTGCGCACAGTGAAACTTAGAAGAAATCGAAGTGGAATTTTGGAGAATTTGGCGGGAAACATTGCATGCTATCGTGGTTTGTTCTTTACTTTGATTTGTTGTATGTTATCTATAAGGTGGATATTCACACGCTCCTGACAAGCTTTCTTATGGTGTTGACATGAGATATGTCCGGTGGTGTGGTATCCTTCAGGTTAGGGCTAGTGATCTTTTTCATTACATGTCATAATCTTGATTAATTTGTATGTGAAAAGCTGTTAATCAATGTGATCGAGTATGTTTAATTTTTGCAGCGAATTGCTCTCGCTTATCTGGTTGTGGCACTGTTGGAAATTTTCACCAAGGATAAACATACTGATCAACGCCTTCCACCTGTTCGCTTCTCTGTATTTCGGCTGTATTATTGGCAATGGTGAACAAGAAACTTGACTGTTTTGGAGGCAGTATTGGCTCTTTCTTAATGCACATGGATTTATTTCAATGGCTTTGTCAATTTTCAGGATAATTGGAGCATGTGTTCTTCTTGTTTACATGGCTGTCTTATATGGGGTTTATGTTCCTGATTGGGACTTCACAGTTCACAACAGTGATTACCCTGATTATCGGAAATCTTTCCATGTAGGCTTCCTCATTTAATTTGAGAGTTTTTTGTACACGTCAAAGTTCGTACTTGTACATGGCAGGGCAACCCTTACCCTGAGATGGATGGGATTATTCAGGTGAGATGCGGAGTGAGAGGAAAACAAGATCCTCCTTGCAATGCTGTCGGATATGTTGACAGATTGATCCTAGGCATTAACCACATGTATAAGCATCCTGCTTGGAGAAGATCTAAGGTGGACATGATTTTTTTTGTTGAGCAAAAAATGCTGCAGGAGATATCTCTAGCTTCTGTATTAATTGGTCTAATGTCTGAAACTTATCCTTTCGTCTTCTGAAAGTTTTGCAGGCTTGTGCCGAGGATTCCCCATATGAGGGGCCTTTCAAGAAAGATGCACCTTCTTGGTGCCAGGCTCCGTTTGAGCCTGAAGGAATTTTAAGGTACATGTGTAGTTAAGTTTGTTACTCCAACAAGTATCTTACCAAAGCAGATCCATTCACATCTTGGATCTAAACAAGTATGCAAGCGTAGAGAATGTGCTACTCTATCATATACCTTTATATTTCTTGGCCATTTTCGGCACAAAGTTGTCTGATTTTTTATCACCATCATACAGCTCAATTTCAGCTGTTCTTACCACAATCATCGGAGTCCATTGTGGGCATATATTGGTACATATAAAGGTTGGTGTAACAGTTTTTACAAATGTTTTTGTTATTATTTAGAGACTTCTTCTATTATAACCTTGAACTGTATATAGGGTCATTCTGATAGAGTTAAACAATGGACGGTAGTTGGTATGGTCCTTGTCATTTGTGGAATCGTCCTACATTTCTCAAATGGTGAGGGCACAATTTCTGGAGCGAAACTAATTGCAGAAACTTGGGCATATCTTTCTAACTTTTATCTATGTAATTTGCCCTAACATTACAAAATTGATATTGTTTAATGTCCGGCAGCAATCCCCTTAAACAAACAGCTCTACAGCTTGAGCTATGTTTGTCTGACGGCAGGAGCTGCTAGCCTTGTTTTTATAGTCGTTTATATCTTGGTACTTCATTTATGATAACACTCTTCTTTCTTTAGTGATTTTCCTTAAAATCATCTTATTTACCAATGCCACCAAAAAATGTCTTTAATTTATTGTATCATTTCAGGTTGACATTTTGGGCTTCAAACATTTCTTTTTTCCCCTTAAGTGGATTGGCATGAATGCCATGCTTGTCTATGTGATGGCAGCGGAGGGTATTTTTGCGGGATTTATCAATGGCTGGTATTACGAAGACCCCCATAACACGCTGGTTGTTCCTATTTATCTGCTAAGCTTCATCAAACATTTATCTCGATTCTCCGTGGTAATAACGACGTAAAATGAACTTGTTTGCAGGTCCATTGGATTCAAAAGCATATTTTTTTTAATGTATGGCATTCTGAAAGGGTGGGTATTCTTCTCTATGTTATCTTTGCAGAGATTTTGTTTTGGGGCCTTGTTGCTGGTATTCTGCACAGGTTGGGGATCTACTGGAAACTGTAGTTGTACGGGTGGTTTCGATATCAACATAGATTTGCTAGTATGTCGTGTCTTGAATTTGTATATGATTATTAGTAAAAGCTTTGATGAATATTGTAAATGCCACTTGATAAGTTTCTCTTGAAGGAATCTATTTATTCAGACAACATTAAACACAAAGCTTGCTGAAAATTTGAGTTTGCACACTATGTTCATACCATTACAAGGGAAGGTAAATTGTAGTGTTTCAATTGAAAGGCATCCCACCATCTATAATTTTGTCATTTGTAATTATGTAGATCCTAATTTAGGATCCAAGCCCCCAATACCCGTTTGGGTATTAGGTAAAAGAATAAGTTCTAAAGTATAGTTATTTTGGCTTTTGATCTAAATTTCTTATAGTTGTAACCTTTGTTTTGAAACACAATCATGTTAAAGCTTCCAACCTGCAAGATCAGAATTATTCTCTCAGGACAAATTGGCTGAGAATGAGCACAAAAGAATTCTTGGTTCTATTTATCAAGCACAACATAGTGGACTAAGTTGTATGTAATTTACATTCAATTCAGAAAAGTTTTAACTCTTTTTTCAAAGCTACCTTCATTTGATTATATGAACATTGCGAACAAATGGACAGACACAAAATTCCACACAATCTTTGAACAATCTCAACAATGTGTACAATGTACTTTTTCGAAAAATCTTCCCCATGAACTCATTTTTCCAATGTGTCCATATTTTTTTTCCAACAAACATCCCATTCTCAGGAAACATCTTCTTCCTTTCATTTGCTTGTAGTCAGAATTCATAACTTATACTTTCAACTAATTTTTTTGTTTTACACTTTGTTTCAAATGTCGGTGGGGAAACTAAATGTTTGTTTTATAATAATTTGATTTAATTTTTTTTTATTTTATTGTATTTTTATTGGTTGAATCTCTTACTTTTCATCGCAGGGTGACTTTTGGTTCCCCTAAGAGTAGGTAAATGGGTGATTTTGGGTACAATACTTTACTTATTTTCATTCACTGAAGGTCATTTGCTTAATTAATACTAATAATTTATCCATTTGGAAAAAAACCATACTTTTTAAGTGCATGCTTTAGTTAGGATTTTTAATGCATGATAATATATTGCTTACTCACTATAAGTAAAATCACCCTCTTCAAAAAATAAAATTGAATAAATAAATAAATTCTGTAAATGTCAAGCATTCTAAAGTGTGTGCCTTTTTATTTTTTCTTTAAACATCAGTTAAAAACCTAAAAAAATAAAGCACTCCCTTTGAAAAGCATGGACATAGAGATGCGAGGTAATGATTTCCATAAAAGTAAAATAAAATTAAATGTAACTTTTCTAACGCTCTTTAAATCTCTAAAAATTTTAAAAAATCGCTATAAGAAACATGTATATTTTCTTTTAACCCTTTATTTTTCTTCTTAATTTATCTCATCATGATAAGTTTGTATCTATAGTCAAGCTTATAAGCATGACATCTTCCACGAGTCCATTGCTAGCTCTTCAAACCATAATCACAAATTAAACATTCATTAGACTAAATCTAAACTAAGCCTAAATGACAGAAAAAAAGTCTATTCAACTTTAAAATTACTTCATAAAATTAGTGATAAGACATTACTAGTCCATAACCACATAAAATTATAATTAAAAAATTCAAATTTCAGACTTAACTTGACATGTCACAAAATAAAGTTAGATTTTAAGCCAATTCGGATCTATTTATATTAAATTTTTAGTTATATAAATTGAAGTTATATAAAATTAATGTATATTATTACTCTTTGGTATATAAAATAAAAAAATATAAGATGTATATTACTTAAAATATTAATTTAGTTGATATAAAAAATAATATATTTTAATAATTTTTATGATATGATTCGAAAAATTAA
This sequence comes from Piper longum, assembly GCA_032619315.1. NCBI lineage: Eukaryota > Viridiplantae > Streptophyta > Magnoliopsida > Piperales > Piperaceae > Piper > Piper longum. The sequence goes on from JAVDBV010000249.1 coordinate 52,635, forward strand.
TTACTAAATTAATTAGTTTTAAATCACGCGTAGAGTTTAACTTGACAAGCTATAAAGACACCGTCTTTTTTTAAGTTAAAAATGAATTATAAAACTAATGATAAAATACCTACAACACCTACATGCAGCCTTTCCACGGCAGCCTTTATAATTCCAACTCCACCAACAGCCTTTATAATTCAAACATTAACCTGCACCAATGGCACGGAATGCGTATCGTTTGAAATACCCGTCAGAGAAAAAACTGTTCTCTGTATGTTTCGAAGCAAAAACCAGGAACTCTTAGGCCTTAGCTGGATTGAAAGCGATTCTTCCGGCTCGGCCATTGCCAATACAAGGGCACTTCGCAAAGTGACCGATCAATGTCACTTTTGTCTTGATCAGTCAAATATTTATCGTTCGTCGGAACTTTCTTCTAGCTCCGCTGTTCCATACTCCTCCACACATGACTCCAACCCATTGAGAAAAACTGTATACTCGTCCCTTTCATCTTGTCTTCGTCACTGATCTGTCAGGTTGTAAGACTGTCTCAGAAACACTCCATTCAATTAATACAACTACAATTTAGCAATGACGTGCGCCCGACGTAAAAAAAATTCCACCGTTAGTTTTAATTTGGGCTGTTTAATTATAAGTATGATATAGATTTATTATTTTAAAAAAATTAAAATTTAATTTTAGATGTTTGATTATAAAGATAATCCAAATTTATTATATTTCAAAAAAAAAAATACTACCAAGCCGTAACCATTGCCTGGTGCAGGCAGCCTCGTTTGGCTGCCCACTAGCTAAATTTGGCTGTGGGCAAATGAGATTGTACGATCAAAGAATTGGATATTTTATTTTTTTACGCAGTCAAAAATGGCCTTCACCTGGCTAATTCTGATCGGGAGATGACCGGGTTTAGTCCACAATGGCCGGCACCCAAAAAAAAAAAATTGTCTGTCATGATCACGACCGATCCCCTCCTCCCCTGCCGTAGGAAAGGCGTCTGCATTGAGAAAAGGGAAGAGCAGGTTAGAGGAAGGGTGTCCATGGCGAGGCAGTGGCCGCGGTAACCCAGCGGTAGCGACGGGACGGCGGTCATCATGGGGGAAACTGTACCTTTTCTATATATATAGATTTGATAGATGTAAACTGCATGCATACGAAAGATGATTTGTAAATATGAATGATCTTCCGGCGAGTGCTTGATTGACGCAAACTACGGCAACCCAGAAAGTTATCTTATCCCCGTTGATCAATTGAGTTCATGTGTGAATTTTAGTACAGATCATACGAATAAAAATGGAAACACACGATGACATGAAGAAGGCGTCATGCATGACGCTGATGATTTGGTGTGATGATCTGCAGTCGTCGGTTCGTCTCTACCCTACCCAGTTGTGCCTATCACAAGCCTCGTTTGTCAACAAAACGTCGCCATGCCCTTGGCAAAATATAAATGCGCACGTTTTATCGTATAGCTATTGTGGCCAGTAGAAGAAGCTCTTAATAATTCTTCCTGTGCAATGTCTGGTGTATATAAACTATAAAATGACGCACTTGCATGCTAGCTTTCTTTTCAATCGGGTGTTCAACATGAGGACGAGCAGCTTTGCCTTTCTGGAAAGAAGCATCTTTTGGACTGCAAGCAAAGCCGGCCAATCTATTCACCATTCTGAATATTGGATATAACTTTTTGCAAAATATTTTTGATCTTCAAAGTTGTGTATCCGAATATATAACTTAAGTATTCTAATTTTTACGTGTCTTTATTATTATGAGCCTCACAGTGGAAAAGATCACAAATATAAAATGTGGGCTAAAACGTTTATATAAAAAATATTAAAAATGAAAAGCAACAGGTGGTGTGAAAAACGAAAACTGAATCAAAATCAATTTGCATTATCAATTCAGTTTGGTTCTAACTAATTTGGTTTGACTTTTGGTAGTTTGCAAACAAATCGAAGTGGATATTGATATATTAGTTCAATGCTGAATTGAATGAATTAACCAAAAAAACTGAATTAAAAAAATGTTCTAAAATCTATATTTTATTTCTAATTATCACAAATTTTATGGTGAATTTTGATTTGCTGAGTATGGTATATATGTTGAAAATTATTTTTCATATAATTGTACTTGTTAAAATATCCTTCACGACAATGAAAATCACGGGCCAACCTTTACCACATTTTTGGGGGTCATATCCATTATTTAGAATTTGTCTCGATTTAATACTATTTTTGTGACCCGTACCGAAATAGTGCTTTACCCCAATAAATACAAGCTATCCAATAAAAAAGGAATGCTTAGAAGATAAGTAGCCAATCCACGGATCTTCTTTTTTCTTCTATCCCACCTTTCGTTCCGCTTACGGAAGTGGGTAAAAATCCTTTACTTATGCAATCCTAAATTTTGATTAAAAAATTAAACTCGCTTTTTTCATGTAACTTACAATTCAATTTGGTAATTCTGTTACAAAACTTGCTGAATCGAAATATTTTGGTTTAGTTTAGTTTGGTTTTAGTAGAAATTTGGTTCGTTTCGGTTGTCGAATGTCTATTCATCTGAATACTAACTACCCAAGAAAACAAATTGATTAACTAAGATTGATATATCATGAATGCAACATTCGATTAATTATCCAACTATAAGCAACCACATTCGGTGGAAAAATCCGTCTATCTGACTATACATTCCTTCGTCTTCCACTTCCAGTCACAATTGCATCTTTTATTGTTCATAAATGTGCCCATAAACATAAAAAGCTTCCCAAAAATTTTATACGAGAGAATTGTAAGTGATTTAATTAGCAAGTTTGGCTACTTGCCTCTCACAATTTCAACAGTTGTTTTGTTAATTAGTTTTATGGGGGTATTATATAGATTGTTCCAACCAAAATCCGGTCTGAATTATAGGAATAAATACGAAAATCAAAACCCCAATCCTTTTCCCATTGGAACTCCAGATATTCGATTCATATTCCCATTCTAACTTATTACAAAGGACCACATAAGCGCGTGGTCCTTGGCTAACAAATGCTAACAATCAACCAAGGACATGCAAACCTTTTTTTTTAAGTCAGATTTCTATCAACATTTTGGCTCCCAATGTTGATTCGAACACTCTATATATATATATATATATATATATATAGAG
>JAVDBV010000250.1:0-38857 GCA_032619315.1 Piper longum
CCACCAACATTGAAAGATCTCATGCCTTACTGAACTTGTTGGGCCCCAAAAGTGACTTGCAACAGGTTCATGGGCCTCTCTTAAGAATCAAGAGAGGCCCACGAACCTATTGCAAGTCACTTTTGGGGCCCAACAAGTTCAGTAAGGCATGAGATCTTTCAATGTTGGTGGTTTAATTTTTTGAAGGTGAGAGTGGCTTATTCTGTAGAAGGGGAAGGAAATAATGATTATTCGGTGACTCTTGGAAGGAGACATCCAACTTCAAAATTTTAAACAATATTTTCTTTATGACGCTGCTCTTCGTGCGTTTTTCCAAAAATTTATGATGGAAATATCTAATACGATTAAGTAAATATCAATATTTCATGATGATAATCGTCATTCCTGAAGAAAGGAGATGGTTTTGATTACTTGTTTGTTAAGAGTTTTGTTGAAGATATTGCTTTTTGTCATGGGCCTTGGGTGCATACCAAAATGACTAGTCATTTAGTAACTTTATAACTCATCCCATAGGGTACTCAACACCCAATCCCAATGCCAATGTGGCAATGTGGGACTAAGACCGAGAACACTACAAGCCCATGTCCTATACCATAGGCTTGTAACACTTTTTCACGCTGCTGGTTCAAGGGATTCTTTTTTTTTTGTTGTTGGAAAATCTTGTTAATAGTTCAATTTGAGGCACAAACAGTTGTTTTTGTATAAGTCTTGGTAGTCCAGACCAGCTCAGTTGGGCACCAGATCTTTATATATTAATGATAAGATTCTTTTGAAGTTAAGTGTGGCTTATTTTGTAGGAAGAAGGGGAAGGGAGCAATGATAATTGGGAAACTGTTGGAAGGAGACCTCAACATCAAAAACCTTCAAAGGTAGTTTCACTTTGGCGTTTTTCTTTCTATCTTCTGTTTTTTCCCTAAAAGTATAATGAAAATAGTTATGCACTCTAGGGAATCTATTGTATCACAGCTTTCACACAAATGTTCTTGTGGAAAATTATGGCAAAGGAGGAGAAATTCATTTTCCATTTGTTTTGATCAGTTCTTTCTGCGAATTTTGGTTGAGAAACATTTTTCCTAGAATGCTGCATGGTATAGCATTTTTTTTACCATACAAGTATCGGAAAGGTCTTGTGATTATGATGGATTGAAACACAAGCACCAGCAGGAGTGAACTTTTCTTGACTTGACCTTTCAAAACTTTAGCAGATTTAAAAGTGGTTAAATCACCTCAGTAAATTAGAAAATAACAAACAATTATCTGACGAGGCATTTTAATATGTAATCCTTAGTTTCTTATTTTGGTTTGTAAGTTGGATTTTTTTTATGTAGGAGAGTGAAGAAAATAACGAAAATTGGGAAACTGTTGGAAGGAAAGCACATCGAAAGCCCCAGAGGGTAATTTTTCTCTTCCTGGTGTTACTATTCATGCCTACGCCTAAAATCTTCATGGAGTTCTGAATTATGATTTTATTCTTTAGGTGTCAGCAGATGTTTGGGGTGAGTACAAACGTCCACCAAGTGAACAGAAGTACTCTGAGGAGGTTGATTGTGGCTCAGATATAGAACCTACCAATAAAGAACTCCATGATCTCTCTGCTGCTTGCAACAAGCTATGGGAACTTGACTCAAATCGCCTTGTTCCCGGACAGGATTATGAAATTGACTGTGGAGAAGGAAAGAAAGTTCACCAAAGGGAAGACATGGCAGCTGGAAGCCTTTTCTCTTGGCTGAGGGATGATGTGTTTCGCAAGCCAACTTACTCGCGGTTTTGCTCACTTTTGGACAATTACAATCCAAATGAAGGGTGTAAGGAAGTAGTCACTTCACAAGAGAAGCAAGAGCAAGTTGCATTTGTAGAAGAGATTAGTAGGACAGCGCCTATCAAATATCTATATAAATATCTCATTGCCAAGAGTATTATCTCTGGTGGATATGATGATTTCAAGAGGATGATGATAAATCTGTGGTTCGATTTGTGTAACAGAGGAGGGACTTCTGGTTGCTCTTCTTCCTTTGAGCATGTATTTGTAGGAGAGATCAAGCAGCGAGGAGAAGAGGAAGTATCTGGCTTCCACAATTGGATTCAGGTATTGGTTGACAAATTGTCAACTTTTTCGCACACTATTTACCTATCAGTAAACAATGGCATTATGAATGTTAAGGAAATAGATTTTCTTGTATTACAGTTCTTTTTGTCTATTTTGCTATTTCAACATCTATATTATCAGGGATTGATTTTCTTTTACCGTTGGTTTTAATCAGCCATGATTTTTTTTTGGCCCTTATAAGTTCTGGGTTTGACAAAAACTAAAGATCCTTTTTATGTTTTGCTCTTATTTGCAGTTTTACCTAGAAGAGGCAAAAGGAGCAGTTGATTATCAAGGTTATATATTTCCAAGAAGGCGTGGTCAAATTGTGAGTGACAAAGACAAAAGCAAATTATCTTGTTCTAGCATAGATTACTTTATTGAATTATGATCTAGTAGCACATTTGGAAGAATTGATGTTTCTTTTACGAGAATACCCGGTGCAAAAGAAACTCATTACTAGAAAGTTAGCAATCAACATAAATACACGCAACGCAATAGAGCTTCACACAAGGCCGCCACTTGAGATTAAACCTAGATTGCATCATTCAATAAACATTTTAAAGGTGATATCCATGATCCTTTTATTCTTAACTAGTGAATTGTGACAACTAAAATCTTCCTCCTTGATCATCATTTTAGTGTTATGTTCTGTCTATGATCTGATCTCTGTACATATTTTCTTGATGTGATTACTCTCTCATCTCTCGGTCATTTTGAAATGTATCTGCTATTCTTATGAACTTCTGTTTTACTGTATTCTGTTGTACCACTGCAGCCTGACTCAGAAACTCAGTTGCTGACTATTCAGTTTGAGTGGAATGGCATTCTGAAATCTGTATCTAGCACTTTGGTTGGAGTGAGCCCAGAGTTTGAAATTGCCCTATATACTCTCTGTTTCCTTGCTGGCAGTGAAGACAACCATGTTGAAGTGGGGCCTTACCCTGTCAACATAAAATGCTATCATCTTGGAAGGGATAAAATTGGATCTGTTTTCCCAATTGCTGAATCTTGAGTAAACCCTAGTTCTATAGTTTCTTATGTACTGTACAGACCCTTTTCTGTGTGTTTTTTGTGCAGCTTCAAGTGGAACCTAATTATTTTGGAATATATTTGTCACCTATTTTGAACAAATCATGACTGACAAATAAGAAGCCTTGGCTTGAGACAAAACTAGCAAGGTCTTCAAAATATGAAGTCATTGACTCGTGGCATGGATCAAGAGGGCAATATGATTTTATCTACATGCTTTGTCAATTCATAACAGTTATGAAATTGAAACATCAAGAAAACGAGTGTTAACCGTGTTTGTTTCTGGCTTGGTTTTATACAAACAAATCGAACTTTAGCAAAATATATATGAACAAATTACAAAGAATAGGTTGAGGCCGAAGAACATTGATCCCACTTTATCACTCCACTCAATCACAAATCATGTTAAACAGGCGATGACAAAGATAACAGGAAATCATGGTATCCAGTATTTACATATTTTGCCAATCTGAATCACTCATTTTCGTCGAACTCGAGTCATCAAACCTGTTGAATACATAAAAGTTTTCAGTATCAAGAACATTAGAAAACACAATAACCGACTCAAGTAACGCAATTAGCAATCCAGATTATTTTAGCTAAATGGGATTCACATCTTGCAGAGATTTAAGAACCGTTCTGAACTCTTGTTGATCACAGTATCACAGAGTGACTCACCGGCTACTGAATCTGGTGGCTCGTCTGTTTCGGACATCTGAATGGCCTGTTTCACCTCGTCCACTACTTCACTCATCTTTGGTCTCTCTTTTTGATTCTTCAAGAGGCATTTCTCTGCCAATTTCGCAATTCTCCGAGCTGCGTTGAGATTGTATTGGTTTTGGAGTCTTGGGTCCATGATCATGGAAAAACTTCTGCTATCAACTGGAAACTGTTTCACCCAATCCAGCAGCTTTCTTTCTGGGGCAGGACGATTTCGATCCAACGATCGTCTGCCGCTGAGGACTTCATAGAGCACCACTCCAAAGCTCCACACATCACTTTTTACTGTTAAATGCCCCGTCTCTATGTAATCTGGTGCTGCATACCCATACGTGCCATAAACCTGGTAGCCATGTAAAACGGTTAGTGCAACAGTTATGATCGAGAACTCGATATTTTACCATATATATTTCTTCCCACCATGAAGGAATGCAACCTCTACTTCTAATTAGTCTAATAGCTTGCTATATGGGAAAGATAGTCAATATGTTCTTATAAAGCTTATTAAAAGGATGTCATTTATCATCTGTACGCTAAAGCTGTTGAAAAGGATCACCAATAGAACATTTTTCAATAACTACCCATGTGGCATTAAAAATAGAACCATGAAGCAATTTTATCCAATCAGAACTCTACTCAAAACCAAACCAAAAAACAAGCAATACCCATGAGGCAAAATCCAGAGATATTTTTTCATTGTTACAAACAAAACCAAGTTAAGTAGTGGGAAGAGCAAGAGTGTAGCTAAAAGCAAAAAAAGAAAAAAAGAAAAAAAAAAGAGAGAAAGAAATATATACCCCAGTAGAAACGTGAGTATGTCCAGCAGCTGGCCCTTCTCTAGCAAGTCCAAAATCAGAAAGCTTTGGCCGGAATTCCTCATTTAGCAACACATTTGAGGCTTTAAAATCTCGATAGATAACCTGTTCCAAAAATCGAAGAAGACATTCAGAGACAAAAAATGAAACACATTGCTCATGTCCATCAACAAACTCTAATAACTCAAGTTTTATATCAGAACAATGTGTACAAACCAGATTTCTCTATTGGCATAATGGTCGTTTCAGATTAGTAATAGAAGCATTTCATGCTAACAGAAATGGCATCGCAAGAACTATTATTAACTATCTTATAAATTATGATGTAAGAAGAGACCTGCACTTCCAACTCTTCATGCAAGTATGTCAACCCTTGAGCTGCACCTAGGATAATCTGTAGTCTAGTGTTCCAAGAAAGAACGGGCAAAGCTCTATTGAACAAATGATCTTCAAGTGTCCTGTTTGGCACAAACTCATACACCAGCAGCCTTTGGATTCCCCGTTCTCCATCTGCTGCACAGTACCCAATTAACTTCACAAGGTTTGGATGTTCTACAACGCCAAGAAATTGGACTTCTGCCAACCATTGCTTGTGACCCTGAAAAAAATCCACCCACCAAATAGAAAACATTATGCAAGAGTAAAAAAAATTTAACATTCCAACATCTCGAGATGGAGCAAACTTCCAGCAAAAAGCTAAACAAAGTCATCTAAACAGTAAAAAAAACATATGTAGTTAATTGTTGCAAATGGATAGACGTTTACATCCACTAAATTGAACCTATTAGGAGATGACCATGCAAGACTATGATTAACCTCCAACAAATTGAACCTCATATGAAACTTAACATTAAGCAAGAACAAACACCTTTAAACATTCCAACATCTCGAAAATGAATCCAGATTAATAGAGAAAACTTCCAGAAAAAAGCTGAACAAACTCATCTGAACAATCAAAATCCATTTTTTTCAAATATTACATATAGTTCATTGTTGCAAATGGATGGACCTTCACATTCACCAATTTGATCCACTAAACCTACTAAAATAGTAGCTAACTATCCAAGTTCATGAACCTCAACATCCAATGAAATGAACCTCGTCAAATATTAGAGAATTACCCCAGAAAACTAAAGAGTTCCACGCCAAATTAAAGCCAGATTCACCAATACTTCCCAGTTCTTACATAATATTCTACTAGAAAGCATAGGACTCATGGGAAAGATAACATGGAATATACATACGCTAATCTGATATAAATCTGATATAACTTTAAAAAAGAAACAACAAGAACCCAACTTGCCCAAAGCAGCCAAATTTCTTCACAATTCAGAACTTCCATGATCCCCATAAACAACTAAAGATCAATAGAACAAACACATAAAGAATCATATCAAACAAAGCTATCAAACACCACCTGCAAACCATTGTTGTTGAGCTTTTTAATGGCCACCACGCTGCTCTTCCCTTCCCCATCCGGAGGCCGGATGAAACCTTTGTAGACGGACCCAAAGCCACCCTCTCCCACCTTCAACAACCGGTCAAACCCGTTGGTCGCATTCCGGAGCTCCACGAAGGAGAACACCCGCAAGTTGTGAGCCTTCTCCTCGTACAAGTCCGGTATGCCCCGCCGGGAAGACGCCTCGCCGGCGACGGAGCTGGCAGACCTCGTCGACCTCTTCCCGGACGAGTTGCGCTTCCCCTCGTTGAGCTCCGGCGCTGACCTCTGCTTCTGGCTCTTCCTCTTGCTCTTCAAGTAGTAGAAGCAGCTCATAGCTAAAGCTGCTCAACCTGCTCAGCAGCACCCAAGAAAGATAAAAAAGCTTCAAGCTTTTGGCTCCTCTTAGCTCAAACATGAACAGCTCTCAGCTGGTAGATGGGAAGATGGAAAGCATTCAATGAGGTGACGAGATTGAGAGCCGGGGAGAAATGGCAGTATTTACTGGCCAAAAAAGACGAGGAACAGGACCTTGACCATGAAAGGTTGTCGGATGGGGACGTGAGCGGAGAAAAACGCAACGGATTTGACTGGTTTTCGATTACCCACGAGCGATCAAAGACTCGTTTACAACATGCAATGGGAAATCAAATGTCGGGCAGATTGGCTGTTGGCGTTTTGTGCCTGCTTCCCACGTTTGAACGCTCTACGTCGGGAAGAAGACGATCGAGTCGTGTGGACACCTTCCGCGGAGATGGTTATACGTTTTTGTTTCTGTCTTTGCTTTTCCCTCTGGAAGTCATGGCCTTGACGAGAGACTTTTGGTCCTATGTATGAACTACGAAGAATATCAACGGGGTTTGATCAATATGGCGGGAAGCAGACATGACCCAGCCGTGCTCTTCGCGTCAGGATCCTGGTTTTTTTGAAGATGGGGAGTTCTGTTGGATGAAGGTTGGAAGGGGTGTTTAGTGGAAAAGTCATTGTGTTGATAGAATTAAGTGGGTGATTAACTTAATGCAATTGGGAAGGTTGTTGATTATAAGATTAAGTAGGTGTTTTTGACTTAATGAATCCGTGAAGTTTGTTGGCCATGTATATATATATATATATATATATATATATATATATAAGAATAATAGTAGGTGTTGAGCTTGATAAAAATAAAACTTATGTGGTCATTATTAGACTAAGCAGGCCTTTAATTAGCTTAATGAACATGTGAAGTTTGTTATAGATGAAGTAAGTGTTTGGATTAATGAAACTGAGAATAATAGTAGGTGTTTAACTTAATGAAACTGTGAAGTCTGTTGGCCATTAGATAATAATACAGGAGGTGTTAGTTGATTTTTTATTTTTAAACCATGAGGTTTTGTTGGTCAGTAGATATAGTGGGTATTTTCGTTTCATGAAAATGTGAAGTTTGTTGGGCATCATATTAAGGAGAGATTAAGTTAATGACAATGGAAGTTTTGTGAAAAACTGATGAGGAGTAAAAGGTTAATTGTTGTACTGTGGAAGTCATTTGATTGATCAGATTAAGGACTTTATGTTAATGAAATGGGAAGATTTGGTCTTTGGATTAAGGAGTCAAGGTTAATTAAATGAAATGCTTGGTGGTCTTTGGATTATGAAGAGGTTTAAATTAATAATAAAGTGGGAAGTTTGGTAGCCTAGAACTAGTGAAGATTAGAAAGGATTCATCTAGTGCAAAAGTAAGAAGACATATTTGATTAGTCAGAATAATTAAGGAAGAGTTAAAGTTGACGAAAAGAAAAATTGACTGGCCATCGGATTAAGAAGATATTTAAGTTAACGAAGTAGGATTAAGAGTTAAAGTCCTGAAAAGCTTGTTGGTCATTAGAATATAGCGTGGTTAAATGATTGAATTGTTAAAATTTGATGGCCACCAAAATCAAGAACAATTCAAGTTGTATATCAATTTTCAAGTTATTCTAAAATGTATAACAAACCCATCAAACACTAATTGTTTTTATTTTCAATGCAAAAATTAATTTTGTTGGGTTTTTTTTTCATTTGTATCATTTATGTTCAGGTTTAAGAAATTTATGGCTTAAGAATAGTATGAGACCAAAATGGTAGTTCATCTTTTGTACAAGACCTAGACTCATTGGATTAAGAAGAGATTAAGTTAATTAATTTATGGAATGGATGTTTGATAGTGCTGTCTACCATCTTGACAAGTCAAGTGCTATTATTTGCAGTTAGGTGATCTACTAAATTTTTTTTTATGAGCTGGGGTCCTCTGGCTTAAATTAACTAAGAGGATAATGGCATTGTTTTAGGCCTTTTTTTGTTGGTTTCTTCATATTATCAAGGCAATAAGAATGGTTGGGTCAGACTATTTGTGGTTCCCTTGGATGGAAGTGCATATATTAAAAAGTTTTTTGTTTTGTTTTGTTTTGTTTTTGCTCACATGTAGAGAGCACGGGTTTTAATTAGCTTAAAATTTTGTGTCTATAATCCTTTATTTTTTCCACTTAATTATATTTCTTTAGAAATTTTTTTTTGTTCTCGTCGTATTTCGGTCTTTCTTATAACAGTTGATTTTAATTTAATATTAAATTCGTGGGTCCGTAAATGCTTGTAGGGAAAATTTAATTTAAATTTAAATAATCTACATTTTCAGAGTTTATATAAACTACAAAATGTAACCCCAAATTCTCCCCAAGCTTTGGGAAAAGAAAATGATGTGGGTCATCACATTTTTATCTTCAATTACCCCCCACCTAAGCTGTTCAATTGGGGACCATTCCCACCAAGATCATGTAAAGCATAACTTTGAGCCTTACATGTACCAGCAAGAGTACTCTGATTCCTGATGCCCAACCCTGAGTCTTCTACTTTGGTGAACAAAATTTGAAATGAGCTTCCTGTACATAAGAAAACAACACTTAAGATGAGCCTAGAATACTAGAATGATGAATCAACCTAATATCAATGAGCCCATATACACCTGGTGTGCTTGTTGTAGAATATCTACTCACTTGCCTCAGGACCTTAGGTGTAGGGGCGACTAGGGGTGTAAGAGTCAAGCTTGTTAACCAATTTTTTTATATTTGGTTCGGTTCGGTTCGGTTTGGCTCGCGTTTGTTAATTTTGTACTTGAAAAAATATTCCACTTGAAATAGATAAACTCGTTAAACAATAAACAGAGCTTGCGTAAAAAAGTGTTTGGCTTGGCTCAAAATTCGAATTCGACGTGTTCAAACTCGAAAAAATATTCTGTTCGGTTCGGCTCATAAATATTATTGAGGTTATATTAAACTTATATAATGTTAAAATTTTTTTTTGATCTTATATAAGTTGAGTACATAAAAATTCACTTGGCTCAAGCTCGGCTAAAGTTCGGCTCGAATCATGGTCTTCGGTGACCGATTACCATAATGAAAATATTAATAAAAAGTTTCTTCCTTAAATTAAGAACCTTATTTTGTAATGTGATATCATCAAAATTATGCTTATAGACTTGCCCTTTTGATTTACAGTTGACATTAACTATATAATTAATAAGAAATCACGAAACAAATCAAGTTGAAAAAGAAAAATTATAGAACAAATCATTTATTTAACCATGTAATTGTTTTTTTTTAAATGGTTATTTTTATTATTTCAGTCAGCATCATTCGTTTCAATACCAAGGCAAAATATATAATCTCTTATTAAGCCCCTTTGATCTATCAAAAATCAACCTAAATTAAGCACGAGAAAGTTTATTACGAGCAACAACCGACATAACAATACTAGCAACATAAAAATCTACTTATTTATTCAAATCATATAACTATATTTTTTTAATAATTTAAACAAAATTATCCTCGTTATCTGATCATATAAATACCCACACAAAAACATCAAGTGTCTGAATGATACTAATTTTGTTATTATTAATTAATTATGTTTAAACTGAACCAAATTATGATTTGAGCTCGATTCAAGGTTACCGCCTATGCCTCGCCCTGAGGTGGGCATTGGAGTGTAGAACACCAAATCAGTTTGCAGTGGACTGTAGAGGGAGGGAGAAGTGGCTCCCGTCTAGGGGTGTAAACGAGCCAAGCCTGCTCGCGAGCTCTTTGTGTTTGGCTCGGCTCAGCTCATACTCATTAATGTTGTGTTCGAAAAAATATTCGGCTTGAAATAGATAAACTCGTTGAACAATGAATAGGGCTTGAGTAAATGAGTGTTCGGCTTGGCTCAACTCGAAACTCGAATTCAATGTATTCAAACTCGAAAAAATGTTCGATTCGGCTCAGTTTGTAAATATTACTGAGGTCACATTGCACTTATACAGTGTTCAAAAAAAATTGATTTTATATAAGTCGAGAATATAAATATTTGTTCGGCTCGAACCAAGCTCAAAAACCATAAATTTTAGATAAATTTAACTCGATTTGTTTATATTAAAATTCTGTTCATTTATATTAAAATTTGGCTCAATTTATTTTATATCAAATTAATCTCAAATATACCACTCAAATATACCGTTATTCAACTGAGCTGGACTCATTTACATCCTTACTCCTTGATTGATACGGTGATGTGAAAGAATTGAGGAAGAAGATTGATTGTGAGGTTGACATGCTGAGGACATTTCAAGGCACAAAAACGCGGAGAGATGTCTAGCCCCAAAGCATTGAGCCGCCTCTTCGCCGGCCAATCAAATCCGAGTGAGTGTAAGGTTGTTCATTCAAGCCTCCTCCAACCTCTGCCTTCCTTTCTCTGCTGTATCCAGTCTGAGCAAGGAAGATGAAGAGATGCTAAAAGTTTCACTATAGATAAAATTTTGGACGTATTTTTTTGGGTAGTCATACTCGTATACATGTTTATCATATTATCTATCAAAATTTTAAATATCACAGTTGATTTTTTCTCTAATTTTAAATTTATAAGTAAAATATTCTTTAATTAATATTTAATTAAATAGCGAGTAAACGACTATAGTGTAACCTAACAACTGAATTTTGGGAAGGTATGCAACTAAAAAATCGGAGATGAATTAAAATGGGGAGAAAGTGTAAATTATATTCGATTTAAAGAGGGTATGCATAATACCGAATAAATCAAATCGGTGAATACCACCAGATATTTTAAATTGTAATATTTATTTATTTGTTATTTTATGTCATGAATTTAAGTTCCCAATAAACAAGCCAAAATGATACACATTAACCATATTCTGATTTTTGTAGAAGAATCCATTTTGGGGCGTAGTTGATACATATAACATCCGTATAGTTATTGTACCATAGACTTTTATTGTGAACAAAGAGAAGGATGCAAAACTGAACACAATGATTTTTAAAAAATAAAATGAATTATCAAACTGCTTATATTTTCCAAGCATGACTTAAGGGCCCCCAATCAAATTTTGATAAAAAATAATAGATTTCTACTAGAGGTATTTTTTAAAAAAATTCGTATATATGGCTCCAATTGAGAGAATTACTGAAAAATTAGGGGTAGATCATCATAACCTCTCTAATTTTGTAGCGAGGAAATAACACTACCCTTATAAACCTTATTATTATTATTATTATTATTATTATTATTATAATTTTAGAATAAATAGTGCTTTGTGATACGCCCCATTTACCGTGTGTCCCATAAATACTAAGGCCACATACCCGCTAGAGTCACACACCATGTTAATCCCACATCAGGAGATATGATTTTACTTATATTTGATTCGAATATTCGTATCTATTTCAAAATCAACTATAATTTGAATATTATGTCAATTCTATTTATCATAAGGCGCATACATCCCTAAAGAAAAATTAAAGTATACCTCATAAATCTTATACTACTTACATCTTTAATTTGAATATATTTTGGTGAGTTTTATGTAATAAGTTTATAAATATGAGAAGTAGAATGCATAAGTAAGGATTAATGAATTTTTATCTTTTCTAGACATCAAACCTATTTTAAATTTAAAAAAATCACACATGTTTACAAATATTTTTTTAATTATTTGGATAATTTAGAGGAAAGGATTAAAAACATGATTTTGACTTGGAAATCTTTTAGTATCCTAATTGTTTATTTTTTATTTATATGCATAGATTTTAAGTAGTGGGACCCACAAATTACTCTAAATAAAAGCTACAATTCATTTGAGCTATAGTTCATGTATACAAGACTTATAAACTAATTAATTAAAATATAGTCCATTCAATGTTAAAAATAAATGATCTATTTTCTTCTAACCTATCTGGAACCAATAATCCTTGTTTAGTAAAAAAAATTATATTCTTGGCCAATTTTTAAAGTAAATTTTTTTATTTAAAATTGAGACTAATAATAGATTGATGTACAAGGGTCGAATTCTGATTAAAAATAAGACATCTATCTAGCCAATTAAAGAATGAAAAAAAGTTTTACATCTAAAATCAAAATCCACAATTTTATCACTAAAATAGAAATCCACATCATGCTTACTAATAATTTTTACAAACATAAAATAATTTTGTGGGAAGGAGATTTAATTGTTAGTGTTTTTTCTTAAGAAAAGCCCCTTAAAATCGGTGTATTTTGCATGTACCTGGTAAAAAAATATACATATGTTTTACATTGACAAAGAAAAGAGAGGCGAGACCCGACCAACTCCTCCAATGGCCGCGCCGTCCGTGGAAGGTCCAAGCCATGGGCTCGAGCGAGGGCCGAGCAATGGCCATGGCGGCGTCGCCACCTCTCAAAGCTCCCACCTTTCCCCTTCCCGGCCTTTTCCTCTCGTCTTCTTCTAATCGTCGTCGTCGTCGCCCCGACGCAGACTCGGCGGAGGAGGAGCACCGCTTCGTCCGTCGTCGGGGGAGGGGATGGTCTGGCCGTCTTGCGTCTCCGGCAGGACGCGGTCCCGGACGGCGGCGGCGCGGCGGAGGCGGCGCGGCGGGGAGGAGGCGGTGGTTGTGATCTCCGACGGGGAGGAGGAGGAGGAGGAGGTGCATGTCAAGGAAGAGGTTGTAGAGGAAGTAGAGCTTGAAGTGGGGGAGGAGCAGTATACCGAGGATGATAGGCCGGCGCCGACGACGACGACCTCAGACGAGGAGGAGGAGGAGGAAGAGCCGCCGCCATTGAAGCCCGTCCTTGGGAAGCAGAGGTATGGCCGCCTAGACGACGCTGTCTTCTCCAAATCGTATCTTCCCGACAAGGTACCTGCGCAGAAGCGCTCAAAATCGAATCTTGCCGGGCAGAAAGGCTCCAAATCTCATCTTCCTGGATGTGGGATCGGGGTCGGCGGGAGGAGGAGGAAGGTGGAGAGCGTGAATGTGATAGATATCAGTGATGATAGCAGTGGTGTTGGGGATGAAGATGGAGCTGCTCTGTATTATGGGGGAGGGGGAAGGAAGAGGAAGGTGAGCGGGAAGAGGAGGAGGAGCTCTGGCTTTGGCCGATTAGAAGCTCCAATTCTTTGGGAGAAGAAGAAGAGATGGAAGCCATCGGTGCCTGAGAAGACGAGGAGCAAGAAAGAGAGGCAGCTCGATGTTGATTCTGGCTCAAGCTCATCTACATCATGGACTCGGTGGTTGGGCCATGGAGGCGCTGCAAAGAAGTGTGAAGTGAAGGAGGAGGAGTTGAGCCGTGGAAGCACTTATGAGCAAGAGCCCAGCATTGCCAAGAGAGCTGGTTTTGGCGTCAAGCTTGTGAGTTCCAAGGATTCTGGTGATGATGGTTTGCCACAAGAAAACCAAGTGGTGGCGGATGAATCTTCAAGTTCCTCGTTTGGGGAGGTCAATGCAGATAAATTGGTTGATGTTGCTGGTAATGAATCTTCGTCCTCACTATCCTCCTTTGGAGAGCCTGCTACAGGTCCAGCACCTGTTGATGGTGATACAAAAGAGGCAAAAGATAGAAAAGATGTGTCTTCTGATTCTACCTTCAACGAACGTGGTGATGATAACTCAATTGGAGGTGATGTCAATAGCAAACGTGGAGGTGGTCAAACATTGGATAAGGGTGTGTTCATTGGAAATTTGGGCGAACGTAAACCGGGTGAACGGGAACACCTTTTGGCATCAAGGAGGAATGATCCTGTCTTTGATTTACTGGTGAATACCATTTGGGATAAGGGGAAGATGCTCCAGGAAGATTGTGGGACTCGCCCTGTAGTGGAGGAAGTTCCTACTCAAGATAATTTTTCCCTCCCTAGGAAATTCATACTCTCTGATGATTGGGGGCCAACGACAAAGGAGAAAACGGAGCTGGAGATGGCTATTGAGAAAATGTGGGGCGAATTTGAATTTGCAAGGGCATCTCTTCATCTAGGTTCTTTTGATACCATGGTTAGTGATAATGAGATAAATTGTGCTGCCATTGTTTTGAATGAACTTATAATGTTTTATTTGTATAAATCTGTGATTCTTATAATGTCTGTATATTTTAATTCGATGCACTATGTAGTTATCTATCCTTTGGGTTGATTAGCTAGGGCATTTCTTTATTTAGGTCTTTTGTAGACCATGGTGAGTAATAATAATAAAGGTCATGCTAGAATCTACATATGGTGATTGTTTGTCTGGAATTCTTAGGATGCCTATGTATTTTAATTTGATGCATTTTTTAGTTATCTATCATATTGATTGATTAGTAATTTAATAAATGACTCTATCATTTTGGTTAATCAGCAAGCATTGTTGGTGATAGTATGTTGCGCTTTGGCTTATCTGCAACCATATCCCATAAAAAATGTTGAAAATTAAACTGCATTCTAGAATTCATTATAGAACCAGAGTAGTGGTGAAATTTTATAAAATATCTTTCACCCACTATATTAATAGGAAATAACATGACTTTTTTGTGTCTAACTGTTGGTAGAGTTTTGTTGTTTATTCTGTTTGATACAGTAGTATTTTCTGATATTTTTCATAAAATATTTCTTTTGGTTTGGATGAATATCTTTTTTCCTTTTTAACCTTTATCTTGGGACTAATCAAAACTTCCACAAACTCACATTTTACATTATCATTAGAATGACAGGAGGGAAGGGGGTGAAAGGGAACGCATCGCTGATCATTCTATGCGCTGCTCAGAAGGTGATCATGAATTTGTACTTGATGATCAGGTCGGAATTATGTGCAACATCTGTGGATTTATCAAAGAAGAAATTCGTTACATATTTCCATCCATGGTATGTGTCTTAGCACAATTGTGTTTGATAATTCAGTTTGTTTTGGATATTGTTAGTATTTCACTCAGGTCGAGTTCACTTTGAATTTGTAGTATTCTAAACCTTGGGGCCAGTCAGGCAAAACAAGATATCACGGTGAAGGAGACTATTCTGTCTTGGATAGTCTCTATTATCCCGATACAAACAATGGAAAGTCATCTGGTCCATCAGGCATCCCTCCTGGAACAATTTGGGATATGATACCTAAAATTAGATTGACATTGTTTCCACACCAAAGGGAAGGGCTTGAATTCATGTGGAAAAACCTTGCTGGAAGTATCCATCTTGAAGATTTGAAGAAGTCTTCCATTCCCAATGGAGGAGAAGAGGGTGGCTGTGTGATTTCCCATGCCCCTGGAACTGGAAAAACCAGGTTAACTATTGTTTTCCTGCAGTCGTTTATGGAAGTATTTCCCACTTGTAAGCCGATGATCATAGCACCACAGGCTATGCTTCTTGTCTGGGAAGGAGAGATCAAAAAGTGGAAAGTTGATATCCCCTTTCACAACCTTAATGTGAAAAGTCTCTCAGGAAACGAAGATGCTGCAGCAGTTAAGCTTGTGAACAAGTCAGGGCAGACTTCTGTCAATCTTGCGCGCTTAGTAAAACTACATTCTTGGCACAAAAGGAAAAGCATACTTCTCATCAGCTATGATCTGTTCCAGAAGCTGACTACAGGCACCAAAGAACCTAAAGATAGTCCTTCAAAAAGAAAGAAAAAGCGCCAAGAGGAGGAGGGAGCAGAAATTGCGAAGATCTTGCTTGAGAAGCCAACTCTGTTGGTTCTGGATGAAGGGCATAGGCCCCGCAATAATAGGAGTGAAATATGGAAATCGTTTATAAAAGTTAAAGCCAAAAGCAGGATCATCCTCTCCGGAACACCTTTCCAAAATAATTTGAAAGAACTCCACAGCACTCTCTGCCTGGTTAGACCGGATTTTTCTGGCACTCAAAAGTTTCAAATTGTTTTATCAAAAAACAGAGAGCGGGATGGCTGGGCTACTCTGACTAAAAATTTCCTCCAAGCTCCTGATGAAAAATTACGAGAAGTCCAGTCCCTTTTCAGTTCCTTTGTGCATGTTTACGAGGGTGGTATTCTTAAGAGCCTTCCTGGTAAGAGGGATTGTTGGGTTGTTTTAGAACCATGCTCTTATCAAAAGGTTCTCTTAGAGAAAATTCAAGAAATACCTGCAGAGTCTTGTTTGGGTAGAAACTGTTCAGTGTCTTGGATATCTATTCATCCTTCACTAGCATTGAAATCCAAATTGTCTGAAAGCGAATCAAAAGTTGTGGACCGTCCTCGGTTGGAAAAGATAAGAAATGATCCAAGCGAAGGAGTCAAAACAAAATTCTTGGTAGAGCTTGTTAGACTCAGTTGTATTGACAATGAGAAGGTTTTGATCTTTAGTGAGCATATTGAGCCTTTGGAACTTGTTAAAGAACAGCTTATACTCCATTTTAATTGGATGGAAGAAAAGGAGGTATTGGAAATAAATGGACAGACCAAGAATTTGAGGACTCGTGAGTTGAGGATGGAATCTTTCAATGATGCATCTAGTGAAGCAAGGGTGTTATTGGCTACTACAAAGACTTGTTGTGAAGGCATTAACTTGGTTGGAGCTTCAAGGGTAGTTCTTCTTGACGTTGTGTGGAATCCTTCAGTGGAAAAGCAAGCCATCAGCCGGGCATTTAGGATGGGGCAGAAGAAGGTAGTTTACATTTACCATCTCATTACTGCTGGAGCTCAAGATAAAGACAAGTTTTACAGACAAGCCACAAAGCAACGTGTTTCAAAACTGGTCTTTTCTTCAGAGGCTATGCATGAAGGTGAGCAAAGTGATGTACTGGTTGACATTGAGGATAAAATTTTGGAAGCTATGATTAGACATGAGAAACTAAAAGATATGTTTGGGAAAGTACACTATAATCAACCTAACTCATTAGACTTGACTGATCATTTGGAAGTCTTCAAAAGTGCTAGCTAATCTGAAACTGACTGATTGAGAACTATTATACAGATTTTGAGCTCATTTCTACACCATAGAGGGTGGTTTTTTTGGGTAGGGCTTTTTCTATTATTATGGAGGAAAAGAATTACAACATTTTTTGTAAACTCTTGTGATGTTAGTACATGGAAATTGTTCATATATTTTTACATCATACAAACTTGTCCTGATCCATAACTGTTGTCATGTGAATTGATACATCAATGTAAGTTGATTTGTTTGGTTCCAGGTTGTCTTCTGCAGATATTTTTTTGCAGTTGAATCGTTTGAATTTTAGTATATTTGTCTTGTGATTTCATTGGTATTGGTTTTTCACAATTGTATGAAAGTAACACAGAATTTCCAAATGATGCTTGACATGGCAAAATTGTTCATTATTTCGATCAATGGTGTCAATGACCACTTGGTCACATGAATATCTTTTTTATTTTTGGGTAGTTGCAAATTGAGTTGATTACCAAGTCTGGTACTCAAAGCTCAATGAGATAACTTATCTGATGGAAATCATGGAATGATCTCTGATGCTGATATTTTGAGGTTGTTAAAGGAACACTGCTTATAACTGCTGGGTGTTGTAGTTTTCTTTTGAAGACAGTCGATCGTTACATATATGATCTATACATCTTGAGTGCCCGCATCATACATGTATTTACTATAAATTGTTACAAATATGATCTTATCTTCATGGCCCCATCATGCAAGTCCTTGTTGCATGGTTACTCCTTAATCTCTTTAACATGTTACAAATATGATCTAGTTCATAAAAATAGCAACCGACAGACCAAGTCAGAACGAAATCAGATATGCTAATTACCAAGAGTTTCAAACCAACAAGTCTCTGATAACAACAAATACACCTTACTCACCAAAAAAGAAAACAAGAGTGAGTGACTCCAACAAAATCCAATGAAAAAAAAAAAAACATCTTCCTTCCATTGAATCATATATCATCAAGTGTAACCCTGTTTATATCTTGTAAAGAGCTCCTCTGCCTGGCATTACGAAATGCTCAACATCCAACCAAAGTAACCACAGACAAGAGCAAGGAGGGTGAGGAGAAGAATGAGGTCTGCCTTTCTTCATTATTTCTTGAGGTCCTCAAGAAGGCCGACCTTGCATGAGCCACGCGAATAGCAGAGCTCGTTCTGGTCCTTGTTCCATGCCATGCAATCCATGTCTGCCGCCGCGTTGATGGGGCTGATCCAATACGTCGGATTCACAAACGTGTACCCACACTGCGTCGGTGGCTTCAGCATCCAGACTTAGAGTATGAGAATCAAAAATTCAATCAGAACATCCATCACAATTAAGTTCATCGGTCAATCAAGCTGTGTTTGGTTCCAATTCGACTTGGTTCCACCTTCCTGTCATTGAAATGATAATTAATAAAATTAAATATTTAATAAAATATTTTATTTATAATTTTAATCTGTGGTTCAGCCAGTTAAACCAAATATACTCGTACTACCAAAAAATATGGTATAGTTAATGATGTGGTATTTAAACTATATATTGGAGGTTGAGTTGTGCTTGAGTGAGTTAGCTCATTTGTATCTACCTATATTTTTTTAGTATAATTTAATAGTTTAATTTTATTTTAAAAAATTTAATATCGTAATTTAGGTAATTTAAATTGTCCTAATGAGCGGTGGAAATTTTAGTGAGTAAGTTCTTCAAGATAAATCTATAGTTTGTAAAAAAAAAAAGATAAAAAATTTAAATAAAATCACGTTTTTTATTCCCCCCCCCCCCCTGATTTTGACTGGTGGCCGTGACACACTGACACTAATGAAATTTCGGAGGGAAATTCTAACCTAGATTTGTATCTAAAATTTTTCTTTATGTCATTTTTTGATTATTTAATTAAATTTTTTGGAAGAAATTTAATATATAAATGTTTATAATATTATTTTCTAAGACAAAGTAATCTCTTAGAGTCAGAAAAAAACTTCAGAATCAACTGTTTTGCAGGCATTGTGCCAAATCTAACTTAATCGAGGATTGAATATTACTCGAGCTTTGTAAAATTTATGAAATCAAGAACAAGTGTGTTAACTGTAGTGGGTCGAGGCGAGAATTGAAGAAATCTTGAGCCACGGGGTAGCTTTGATTGAGGCCGGAGCAGATGTTGGACGCGGCAAGGCAGCTTTTGATTCTTTGGCATTTGAAGGGCCCGTTCACTCGGCGGCGCAGCCAGCCGGAGTAGTCTTCGAGACGGTACGCAAAGTAGCTCCGGCTGGGGGGGAGGTAATTGGAGCCGCGGTTGGTGACCATGTAGATGAAGAAGACGAGGACGCCGAGGAGGACAATGAGGATGAGCATGACGACGAGGTAGGCCAGGAGGAGCCACGGGGCGCGGAAGAAGGGCCGGCGATGCTCGCCATGACGGCGAGGAGGAGGAGGATGCCGAGGGTGATGACCGGCCATTGGAGGAGCTTGACGCAGCAGTTGTTGGTGATCGGGTTGGAGAGGAGCATGGCATGGAAGTTGATGACGGCGATGACGTTGCTTGTTGGCGGCATGCTGGCGCCTTTTCGCTGGCCAGCGGGTCGGTGGTGGTGGTGGTGGTGATGAACTCGGTTTAGTGGATTAGAAGGAGGCGGTGCAATGCAAGCTTGTAAAGTGCAGGGTAGAGAATGAAGAGGTTAACTTTATCAGGGAAAGATAATTAATTAATGAGATTATGCTAATCAGTTTTTTTTGGGTCTCATGTTAGTGCAAGAGTGCTTTGATTATAAGTAAATTTATTTCAATATGTCAAAAAACTATAATATTTTCAATGTTAAAATCGTATATTGTTTAATCAAAATAAAAACTTTAAACCACCGTATGAGTCCCAGCTCATTCTTTGACGGGCAAACAGTTAGAGATTGCTCCTCCCATAAGTTTTAAGGACTGACTTAGTCTTGGGCACCAGAGCAAAAACCTATTCTTACTGCTTAAGTTAATGATTCCTTCGGTTGTACAAGTAGAATTTTCTTTTTTTCCTTTAAAAATTAATTAACCATACTCTATATGATTGGCATTGAAGGTTGCCAACGTAGAATACGATTCACTAACCCTACATTCATGTCGAGTTAGACAATGCACAACCCGCGTGTAAGGCTCGGAACCTGGCTTACAAGGCACTAGGAAGACATAGTAATGTAATATTGTGTTAGCTTTACGATGAGATTTTGCTCTTCAAATAAGTAATATTTAAAAGTAGTGTAAATATTATGGATTAATTTGGAGTTTGGTGAAAGCAGAAGAGAATGAAACATTGAATGGTAAGAAAGTTATTAAAGTAATAAGCTACACTTGACATGGACATTTTATGAGAAGTATGTTCATCAAATTTAATTGATGATAAAATTTCTATCTAATGAACCTAATATTGTAGTTTAAAAAATGTTAGAATGTAAATAACTTATAACCATGCTAAAGTTCTAGATAAGCTCCCAAAAGATAAAAAATTGTGCACACATTAGATTCTCTTCTTTGCTGGAAAGTAGGGTTAAAGAGAGAATCATGTGTGATGTGCCCAAGGGAACCATTTCCTCTTTTTCTGCAATTTTTTGAAACTATTTCCTTTTTTTTTTTACTAAGGCAAATTTTCAATGCTTCTTTGGAAGATGTGAATTGGGCTAATTTATTCTCTTTTTAATGGCTTACTAGCCAGCTAATTTCTTTACATATTTCTAACTATCGCATAAACCTTAGATTAGAATATCCTTATAATACTATATATTTTGCCTGATCAAATTGATTGGGAGATAAACAAATACTTCTCCTCCCTCCTAGTATATATATGCCTACTTGTTAAAGGTTGCACCAATGGGGAGGATTGAGTACGTAGAGCAATTCCTTCCCTTATTCTTCCCATGCATATATACCAAATCCATGCAACGCCTCTCCTCTCCACCTCCAGCCATGCCTTTCCCCACCTCCGACCATCACACCCCCAGCTCCGCCGACTCATCCCGCTACCCCTCCCTCCCCGTCCTCCTCGGCTGCATCTTCCTCATCGCCATCTTCTCCATGTTCCTCTTTCGCTAACCCCATCGCCTCCGCCGAAACGCGATCTGGGGCCACCAGCTAGCTATTACCATCAGCGGCCGAGCTGAAGTAGGAGACGGCTCTTCCGTCGTCGCCATTTTCTCCCATTTGGAGAACTTGATCAAGGCCGGCGGCTCCATCCACCGCTCAACCTCCTGGGTCGCTTGCGATTACAAGGGAGCCATGGAGCGTGTGTTCCTTGAATATGGAAGGAAACAAGGAGAAAAATGATAATTATGAGAGTTATGCTAATCACATAACCTTTATCTTCCCTCTCTTATAAAAAGGGTTTGAGGTAAGGCATTTTCCAAAGAGATTATGTATACAAAAAAATTGTGCTTTTTATAATTATGTATTTTGAAAAAATTAAAAATTATGCTCATGTAAATGTGGTTATTTTATTGTCGCCCTTGCTCTTATCATGTATCTTGCGTTGATAGTTTACCTTGCGGAGAAGGCACCTCCTTCATGACGGGGAAGATTATACCTTCTATTGCAGGGGGACTCTGCGTAAAAATGCTGTCACAAATACTCAAAATCGGTACAATAGTTCTCAATCAATAAGATTAGCTACTAGCACTTTTGAATTACGCTTCCACAATAATCAGTCTAATAAGTTAGGTTAATTATATTGTTTTTTCCACGAACATATCTTTTAGTTTCTCACGTCTAATTTGGTTACATTTGATGCCCGTGACGGTGTAGATCTTTTTCTTTAGCTAAAGGGTAACCATTTCTTGTCCCACAAATTTGAAGTCATCGTAGAGCTAGTGCAAGCGGTGCCTGTTATTTCCTCGTCGGACTAGCGGTGGCCGGTGGGTGTTAAACAGCTGAATGAACGTGTCCGTCACGTGTTTATTGGGGTTGTGACGAAATTTGCATGATCGATTGTGATCAAATAAAAACAAACCGAGCATATTGTATATACGAGTTCGACCCAATGACTGACCCAAGCGACTATAAAAATTATTAATTAATGATATTTTTGAAGTTTATTATCTAATTATTATTGAAATTATTAAGTCTAAAGTGCATTGTCCTTAGGTTTTGAACTTTTCATAGTAATATAGTATTTATTTATTCAAATATATTAAACAATAATTTAAATTTTTACAGTAATTGCACAAGAAAAGTTTACTAAAAAAATAAAAAAAGATAATGATCGTACAAATGAGGTATTAATTTTTGTAATAAAATTTAGTATTTATGACCTAAAAATAATTAAATAATTCAATAAATATGAAAAATAAATAAACTTTTATTTTGTCCAAATTTTGATCAGATCTGATGTGACTGACTTATAGAAGAATTTCAACGGTGGATGACTAAAATTTTTTCAAGTTAATTGGATAGATATGAATAATAACTTATCACCTCCGTCAAGGACGCTCAACCCTAATCTCGACTTCTCATTGGCTATATTTTTTTAAATCAATTAACCCCTAATATCTAGAGCCATAACATGTCACTGTGCTGTCACAAATCTGGAAGTTGTCCTATAGACCCAAATGTTTCTACTTGTCAACGTCTAAGTCGCACTTTTATCTATACATACGGGAAAAAATACGTACAAATGTAACAAAGCCTGGTCAACATATACCTCTCTCCCCTCCAAGTATGCGCCTACTCAGAGGTTGCACCAAGGTCGGATCAGTAGACCAATTCCTTGCCTACGTACCCTTCTCCTTTCCATGCAACACCTCCTCCCATCCCCTCCACCCACCTCTAGCCTTGTCCTTTCCGCTACCTTCACCACCTCTACCGAAACACCACCCGCCGGCGCAATCGACGTAGGAGCTCGGCCGGGTCGTTGTCTTCAGCCCTATCCCGTGGGCTTGGTAGGTTCACCATCGCCACCTTCCCGGTCTATATGTTCCGCGCCGGGATTTCATACTGTTGGAGTACGACCGAGTGCGCAATTTGCCTCGCCAAATTCGTCGACGGAGAGCTGTGTAGATTGGTTATTAGCTGTGGCCACGGGTTCCATATGAGCTGCATCGACCAATGGCTCGTGCAGCACAATACCTGCCCTCTCTGCCGGAGGAAGCTTGACTCCGCCGCCGTCGCCATTGAGAAGTCCTCGCCGTGGCGGGACTGGTGCCGGCGGGGGGATCTGATCAGCCCTGGGGAAGATCCAGTGGCGGCGGGGAGTGATGAGAGTGACGTGGTGGTGGTGGTGGTGCAAAGTCACCTTCCGTCCAATGTAGCCGGAGTGTAGGAGGAAGGCGGCGCTGGTGGTGGGAGTGGTGCAAGTACTTGTGTTACGGTGGAGGAGTCTGGAGAAGATAGGCCAAGGCAAGAGGGGGGTTCAAACAACGTGCATGGAAATGACCGGGTTTAATTATTTTAGACTTCAATTTTATAAGTTAATTTCTTCATTTTTTTCTTTATGATATATGTATGAACTTTACATTGTTTTCTATTAAATGATGATACGTTGATTGTGTGATTGAAGTTGAAATATATAAACCATGAGTTAGAATTTAAAGAGAGCTAAACGTTTCTTTTGCCCACCATTGGTATAATATATAGTTGATCAATGTTAATTGGTAGCATAATTGATGCAGTAATACCTCAGTTTATACACCTATTCTTCATGAAAAACATGTTTCCACTACATATTCCATGAGTTGTTTGCGTGTATACACGCGTGTGTGACTACGAGTACTGATATTGAAAATACTAAATTTATCTTGATATTAATTGAGATTATATATAAAGCATGCATTTCTTGTTGTGATCATCGAGAATTAGAAGATGGGCCGAAGCTAGCCATGAAGGCGATTATTTTGAAACTAGAACACAAATCTTTATTTCAATTCAACAATAACAGCCGTCCTTCTTGCAAATGAGAGGTCTACTAGTGGACAAGGCCCATAACAAGCCCAAAATTTTATTATGGCAGACAAGGCCCATAACAACGAAGCCCAATGAACCAAAAGCCCATGGAAGCCCTCTCACTAATTCCTCAACTTATTAACTCCTATTTTTTTATGTTTTTTTTTATTTCATCTTGTAAACGCATAAGTTTATAACTTGTTACTCTCTATATATACTAGGCATAGCTGTGGCCAACAAAAAAATTATGTTTTTTAACCCTTATACAAACTTAAAATACACTTTAAAACTTTGGAGAAAACTGAGGTGGAAAAAAGTAGTCACGGTAAAAGATATGCTAGTGAAAAGTTTCTCCATGGTTATAGCCTTAGAAAAATAAGAAATTATATTCTTATATACATATATATATATAGATAATATTAGATTTTTTTCATGGCTCTATTAACAACAGAGAAAGTATGATAAAAAATAAAAATTTCTCTATGGTTTTTCTAAGTGGTCTAGAAAAGCCATTTTTTCGTAGTGCATGTTAGGGATAAACTCTGATTTTACATATAAAGTCTAAATTAAACAAAGAAATGATTATTTTTATTTTAAAAATAAATGAATTCTAATTAAATAAAGAGATAAATAATTATAATAGTTTAATGTATTATTTTTACTCTTTTACATTTTTCAATGGTTGAATCACTTGTTTTTCATTAGAATGGGCTTTTAATTCCTCTTTTATTAATAAGAGCTATATTCAAGGCATGTAATTGTCATTTACTTATTATTATGAATATGCACATAAATGAGAAAAACATGTTTAAACTTAATGGAATATTGTAACTTTGATTAAGGTCGATTCATGAGTTTTTCTTGCCAGCATCTACTGATACTGATTTGTTAGCAAGCTAGCAGCTGCACGGCGATGAGCATTAGATCAGTGATATGATTGAATTCTTGATTTGGTTTTTCATGTGTAGACAGGAGGCCTTGGCTATCCGGTACCGGCAGGAAGAAGAGATGACAGCGTTTCATTGGCTTCTGAGGCATTTGCCAAATGTCAATAAGTCAACATCTACCACAAAAAAATGTTCTTGCACATTTTTAAGAGAATTCACAGCTGAGGGTTCTTATAGGTACGGTTAAAATAGTCATCTGACCCGACCAATTTTTAATGGTAAGATTTTAGATAATTAGTAATTGAATTTGATTTAAAATAGATGTGTATCCAATTATAAATGATCAAAGTTTGGTAATAAAGTGGCGGGTACCCAATATTTGATTCTTAAATTACTATTTTAATTAAGGGTGAATATTTTATCAGCTTTTAAACTAATATTTATTTTAT
The DNA here is from genome assembly GCA_032619315.1 of Piper longum. Taxonomy (NCBI): domain Eukaryota; kingdom Viridiplantae; phylum Streptophyta; class Magnoliopsida; order Piperales; family Piperaceae; genus Piper; species Piper longum. The sequence goes on from JAVDBV010000250.1 coordinate 25,497, forward strand.
AGTTGTAAATTTTTTTATTTAGGTTTACTTTTTCTATGTGCCTGCTCAAATCTGACCATTTATCATAAATAGTAGGGTTTTATTTTATCTTAATAGTAAATGATCAGGTTGGAGATCAATAGCGCGAAGGTGAACAAAGAATAATCGGGCTATATTTATAAATTTAGGTTAAATAGTAAGTTCAATGAGCAGCATCCCACAGTTGATCAAAGTGATGATCAATGGTGGGCGTCTCTTTTGGGAGGAGCCAAAATTTTTTCAAGTTCAATTTGTCAATTTCCCAACAAATCTGACCATTATCCACGCCTCAAGTTCCTAAGCTGCCTACATTATCCGAAGGCCCAGTCATCATTGAAATAATAAAACGATTTACACTTAATCTATGAGCCCATCCTATTAAAGCTCATGGTTTTACATACGAAGGTAAATAATAGCTTTTGTAACCATTAGAATGCCACGCATTGTGACATTAATCTTCGCCATAAGCGTGTACTGAATATGACAATAAAAATGTTATTTATGTAAGTTTACTTATTTTTATGAGCAATAAGAAAAGTGAAATACGAGATAAAAAAAGATATTATTGACGAATATATGTGGTACAAAAAGATATTTTTAACGTTTTTTTTTTTCTACCACATATTTTGATATGAAATTAGATGGCTAAAATAAGTTTGTGCAAGTTGTAATAACCTTAGACTTTATTTTTCGCGACATCAAAATCAGATGTGACACCTTTTCTTTTAAAATATAGAAGGTTTATAACAACACGTTTTTGTCAATAAACAATCTCCAAAAAAATAATATCAATTTTTTTAATAAATAATGTTCTAAAATTATAAGATCTTTTTGACCAATCAAACCACAACAGAATTTATAATGAAATATTTCAAAAATATAATTGATCATAACCTAGATAAACCATACAAACTTGATGTTATTATTTACATTTGTTTAATTTTAATTTTTTTTATAAAAAATATAGTTAATAATAAATTGGTCTTAATATTTTTTAATAAATTAATTTATATAATGCACGTGTTCCGCCAGAATCATGATCAGTTGCAATGGTCGGAAGAGCTAAGAACCACACACTCGGGCAAGCAACAAAAACATGGCAACGATGAAGACGGCGGAGGTGACAGAGCATGGGAAGCTTCTCATCCAAAACCCCCTCCCCGGCCGGCACACTCAATCTCTTGTCCTCCCCCATTCCAATGCCACCTAATCAGCCGCAATCCCAAAATCCATTGTTTCAACCCAACGTTTTCGCCACTCTACTTGTTTGCTTGTATATATAGTAATAACGTATACGACCAATCTTCTATCTTCTAGATCCGTATGTATTTGACGATGATAATAATAATAATAGCAATAATAATACCCATCTCCTACATCATCCGTTGTGCCTCCTCGATAATCCGTCATCTGGGAAGTCATACTACGTACGCCAACCCATGAAGAGATGGGTTTAATATTGGATTTGGCAGGTCTCGCCTCGACGAAGAGAGTAAAGACTAATCCAATAGTCGAGACTTCTTAAAACATGTAGCTACATCCCTTTTTTTGGGTCTAATTTTCTGTATATCTCGACGCCAAACATGTGATTTGAACCTTTCTTGGCGGCTTCTCAAGTCCAACACGTTCATTTACCACCGCCACCACAGCACGTTGAATTGTGCTTTCCCCCCATTCAAATCCTTGTTTAAAGCCCCATCTCCCCCCTTTGTTCCTTCACTTGCAGGATGAGTTTGTCTCTAGAAATTAATGATGGGTTCATCTCCATGGGTGGTGAAGACAGCACGAGTATGTTGGGTAGAGATCTGTTGGCACAGATACTGGCAAGGGTCGATGGTCCTACCCTGGCCTCGGCGAGCTGTGCAAGCTGCAGTTTCAATGGGATTGCCAAAGAAGATGGGTTGTGGGAGGTTCTCTGTCATTCAACATGGCCGTCCACCATGGATGAGAGGGCCAAGAGCATCATCTCCTCTTTACATGGTGGGTATGGTAGATTCTTTGCCAATTCGTTCCCCTTCATTCTCTACAAGCCACTAGAAGAAGAGAGATGTGAAACAGAGGAAACGTCTAGTTCTGATCCCTCTGATCTGGTGTCATTGGTTGATGTGTATTACAAAGACAAGTGCATCTTCTCTAAGGTTTTGTATGGGATTCCTGGAGCTCAGGACGATGAGCAGCATGGGGGGTGGTTCATGGATGGACCCTTCGGATTGGATGCATTGCAATACCAATATGGGACCAGTAGTATCAATGAGGACGAGGTCGACGACGAGGCCGGAGACGAAGAGGATGACGTGGGCACCATTCCATTGGTGCCTTTGGTGGACAAGAAGGGAACTAAAGGCGGAGGGAAGTTGTGCAGGAAGCTAGAGGAGAAGGTGAGATTGAGCTGGGTGATACTGGATACCAGAACTGGGGAATCTGCCAACCTATCAAGCTGGAAGCCTCTATCTGTCCAGCAGCATTGGCCGTCCGAAGGAGACGTATTGATGCATTTTGGCTCCATTGCCGCAGGAGGCAACATTGGGCCAGTCGAGTGTGTCATCTCGGTGAAATGCAGGGTGTCGCAGATGGAGGGCTGCTTGCAATGGAGAGACATTTGCATGCAAATGGAGGACAAGGAGGGAGCTCATATTGATGGAAGGAGGAGCTTGGCAGCTTTGCATAGAGCACTCAGAACAAGTTACAGAAGCTGGAAACATGAGAAGTTCGAGCTGCTCTACAAAGAGTTTATGAAGGAGAAAAGGGAAGCAAGAGAGAAGAGAATGAGAAGGGAGTACCTGATTGATAAGTTGTTCGTCTACACTGGGATAACACTCTTCGCCCTTTTCTGCCACCTGCTCATTTCACTCACCCAATGAGCTCGTTAGTACAAACACATTAAAAACAAGAGAACGGGAGAGTTGTCAAGATTTGTAAAAAGTATTTACAAAGATATGATTCATGACATACGTTTTCATATAATTCTTACTTTGATTAGTTATTTGTAAAACCACTCATATATATAAACGCAACAAAAGCAAATTATAATTTCATTTTTATGTGGGAGGTATTGTTATTCATATTTTCTCACCCAATGTTGTCGAGCCAAAAATGTTTTTTTCTTCACCGTCGAGTATAAAAACCTTAAAAAATGATACCTGTCTGCCAATGAAGGAGATGCATTACATAATTGCAGTCCTGGTTGCCAGAACCACAGCGGTTGAAATTCATGCCTCTTACAAGGCATACACAAGCACGAATTGAAAGACAACTGCCGCTTGATGTAAAACCCGGTATCAATTCGGCCATTAAACTTTAGTGTACAAGATACTTGCAAAAATTAACCTGAAAATTCCGTAAGGCAAAATAGAAAGTTATCCAAAATCAGCGAGAGGAACTAAATAATGCCTTGCTGACAATTCCCGTGGCTTCGATATAGCGATCCACACATCTGGAGATGCAACTGCTTTCACTCCCACTTAGACTACTCCCAGGCTTGGTAATGCATTTAGAAAAGCACTTCCCTCTGACAGTCTGGATGAATTACAGAAGAGGAGTAAGATTCAATCGACAAATGACATGAGGCACTATAGCATAAACCACATTAGTAAGATAAAAGATAGGTGAAGTTTAGAATTTTTTCACAAAAAGTCTTTAATGCAGAGAATTTTTTTTTTTTCCTCCAAGCTTTACTGCAGAGAAGTTGAACTCAAATATATAGCACTTTCATCAACCAGAAAAACTACTTTACAGCACACAGTGAGTGGGAAAGAAACCCCTAACTGATGCCACACCTTGTGGAGGATCTTAGAGCTTAACAATTATAAATAATAGAAAGCGAACGTATACATAAGCTTTGCAAACAAAGGATGTTAACAAATCCATATGCAGAGAAATGATAATAAGACATATTCACCAGAAGATGGATTTATTTGTGAATGTGTTTTCTGTGTATTTAGAAGTGCACCTTAACTTCTCCAGATAAACCCTCTTTGAAAGAAACATCATGTCCCATAAATCCCAAGTATTATTCCTTATTCAAATGTAACCCAAACTAGAGCAATACAAATCCGCTCAACTAAACCACAATCAGGAAGAAATCAATAAGAAAGTCAAATAATAACATTCTATAGCTTGATTGGAAAGATAATATAAATTTGATTCAAGATCTACATACAGTCCCAATAACAGAAGTTAGTCAATTCACATCCTAACCCACCCATCCAAAACATAACCCAACTTTCCCAAGAGGACTGACATAGCTCTTACAAGATGAAGAGGAATACTAAGCACCTCCATTTATAATAATATCTAACAGTGAAAAAGAAGGTAATCTTAATTCTTGGAGAATTAAACCCAAGTAAAAAGTAGTGCAACTACAATTGAGTGCATTAGATTTCTAGGCAGGAGATTAACAAGATAGTTTCGTGGTAAAACCAAACTATCCTCTTTTCCTTCCCTTGATCCCTGGGCCAATTCTTACACCATTTCATCTGAGTACAATTGAAGCCACCTAAGCCAATTCTAACACCATTTCATCTGAGTACAATTGAAGCAACCTAACTAAATGCATCCACTTACTACACTTGATATTTTAATTATGAAAATCAACAGGACAAGCAGATTTTAAATTTGGCAAAGGCGCAATCAACTAAATAAAATACAAATAAAAAAAAACCTAGTCTTTGCAAATAAATTCTTTTCCAGCAACAAAGAACATTGCTAAAGTCTATATTTTTTTATCACTACCCCATGTCTTGCATTCTACTACAGCTTAACTTTAATAGCCTAATGGCGACGACATGCCATTATCAGCACATGCACATCTCAAATAAATAAAAAACAAAAAAGAAAAAAAACTGTCTTTGCAAGTAAATTCTTCTCCAGCAACAAAGAACAATGTCATATCTCTCTCTTCTTTTGGCCACTAGTCCATAGCTTATACACTCTACTCTAGCTAAACTTCAACAGCCTTCGCAAACCATCAATAATAACAACATACCATTACCATCACATTTACATCTAAGATACAGAAACCAATATATAAGTTAATAACTAATTTTGAAAGTTAATTACTCTGCAGCAACAAAGATTATTGCCAAGTCTCTTCTTTTTTATCACTACACACCGTATCTCCCATTCTCCTGCCTTTCAATAGCCTTCAAGAGCATTCATTAGAACAGCACACCAATTTATACCACCACATACCCACCTTAGGCACCACATATACAATCCAAAAAACTCCAAACCAAACACATGCAACTAATTATATATAACATAAACGCATACACATACAAAAACCAAAAAGCTAACCAACAACATATTTTCAATAAAATGCCGCAAAAAAAAAACAAAAAAAAAAAGAGAGGGAGGGAGAGAGACCTCGAGGAAGCTCTCAGCGTAGGCTTGGGCGAGCTGGGCCTTGAGGCCTTCCATGAGAGCTTCAGGGGGTGCAGAGGCGGAGGAGCCGTCGCCGGTGTGGGACGAATACGAATCCATTCTTCCACCTCCTTCACTTCGTAGATCACAAGACTTGAAGTAGTTGCGGCTTCCTTCCTATGGGTAGGAAAAAAGCACATCCAAGTTGCTCTCTTGGGCCCACTTTAAAGTTTTTGCTATCTTTGAAAATTATTAATAATATATATTAAGATTATACAAGATTAGTTTCAAAATTATCACTATATTATTTTTAAATAAAAATAATAAATAGTCATTTAGTGTTAACGGAACATATAAGTTGGATAAAAACATAAAAAAGTAAATTTAATTTTTATAATTAAGAGGCTTAAATAAATGACTAGAATTTATTTTTTAAAAATATTTTTAAATCAAATAGAATTTTACTCTAAGTTTTTTAATAATAAATAAAATTATATAAATAAATAAGTATATAAAATCTGTAAATATCTGAATCAAATATATTATTAAGTAATAAACTTTAATTTGACAATATAATTGTAAATATATAAAAGTTTATTAATATCTTTAATTCTTAAGTATTTAGGTAGAATTATAGTTCAATAATTTCTTAATAATAAATAATAATAATAATTTTAAATTAATTAAAAATTAAAGAGCCCATAAATTATAGTGGACTCAAAATTAAATTACGATGCAAGAAAGACTAAAACACAATGAGAAAAAAAAAACCAACGCTTTAATACAATGTAAGGGTCCTTGATAATTAAGCAAGATGTCATATCACGGCAACTTATATTATATAAAAATTTAAATTTTATAGATAAATTTGAATTGAATAATGCTATAGATTATGTAATAATTTAATATCTTTGATATATATTTTAACTGGTTGACTTTGAAGATAAATCTTAATTGGATGAAAATATATACTATAATAATTTAATTTATTATTTTTTATTTTTCTTATATTTTGATTGGTCTTTTGTTTTTAATCAAATGCTATTTTGTTAATAAGAGTAGGTGGTGTGTGTGACCTATTCGACTAAAATTATAATTTATTTTCCTATAAAATAAAAATAATTATATTATAAAAAATTATATATATATATATATATATATATATATATATTACTTCAAATATTTAAAAATATGTTTAATTTTGGATTTGGGTTCGGGTTTTATAAAGCCGGTTCGGGTCGAGTTTGTGTATAAACTGACGGAAGATATATGTATATTTTCAGGTTCAGATTAAAGTCTTTGATAATGGACCGAGATAGGGTCATGCAAAACTCGGCCCAAACCACAACTTGCGTGCAAGTAGCACCTTAATTTTGAGGTATTTTTGTTGTGACACTGTGCACAGTGGACGATACTAGGCAATCTGTATAATTAAGAATATATCTCTTGATTGTTAAAATAAAAATAAAAAATCAAAACCCCCCTCTCTTAATGATTTTTTCTCTTTCCAATTAGTTCAAATTTCTTACAAAATTTTTCACATAACCATTCATAACAATTATTGCATGCTCTTCACTTATAAGCGCCGTTGAGTCATTGTGCACAATGTGCTCCATTCATGGGCACAGGAGATGTTCCTGACTAGGGGTGGGCGTGGACAACCAAATGATGTCTAACTAATATCTAAAGCAAATAAACCAAACAAACATACACATTTTTCATCCGACCAAATAATTAATCAACAACCGATAAAAATTATAAATTAATGATATTAATGATATTCTTAAAGCTTATTACCAAATTATTATAAAAATTATTAAATCTAAAGTATATCAACTTTAGTTTTCAAACTTTTCATGGCAATATTATATTTACTTATTCAAATATTTTTAATTTTTTTTCAATTTTTATGTTAATTAGCAGAAAAAATTAAGAAAAATAAAAGAGGTAATATTGATTATATAAGTGAGGAATTATTTTTTGTGAAAAAATAATATTTATAATATAAAAAAGATTATAAAATGCAACAATTATAAGATAAAAATAAATTCTTATCTTGAACAAAATTTGATTGGATTAACCGAAAAATTTTGACTACGAGTAATTGACTTTTTGCCCGATGTTAAATACACAAATATGGACAATCCTAGTCTTGCCAATGACCACCACCGAGTAACGACTAACAAAGCGTGATCGATTAAAGTGAGGCGAATGCAAAAGTTTCTCCGATCACCCCACACTTCTCTTGGCACAAAAATGGTAGCTAATGATATGCTTACCATTTGATGATTTACCAAATGTATGGAAGAATACAAATCTCTGATTCTTAATCTCCTATTTTATCCCATATAGCTAGCTCCATACACTGACTATAATCTTGTCCACCACAAACAATGGAATATTTTATTTTAAGCTACAGACAGTACTTATAGCTCATTCTTCCAAGCACTACAATATATACAATAGTTACCATGATAGAACAAGCCATCCTTTATGAATGGCGACTTCCACTTTCTACAGAGCTCTTGCCTTGCACTGCTCATATATTAGTTTATAATTGTAGTTAACATTATAGTATATCACTATGTTAATGAGGATTGTTGCCAACCCTCCTCACATCTATCTGATTAGCCTAATGGTAGAGCCATCTTGCAAATGTTATATAGATGAGCTAGTGCTAAAAATGAGATTGATTTTATAATTTAATTTTTTTTTCGCAGTACTTGTATCTCCTTTAATTATAATAAGTTTCCTTGAATTTCAAGACCTGAGAAATTCTTCTTTGTAATTTTAATTTTACTTTGATATCACAAATAATATATAAGAACAGACAAACTGCTCTTACATATATTGCTCAAGAGTCAACTTTTGCACTTAAAAAGAACCAAATAGCAAGCTCTCCCAAAGTCACTGATTCAGAAATTATACATATCTACACAGATGAATACTCAATATCTCTTTCTTTAATTCTCTTTCTCTCTCTCTCTCTCTCTCTCTCTCTCTCTCTCTCTCGCATTCATAGATGCATGTCTGATCAATAGCTTGAGAAAGCGACGCCACAGACATGAGAAGCATAAAATGTTTATTTTTTCTGAACCCAAAAGATGGATAATGCAAGTAAAGGAAAAGGAGGGAAGAAGAAGCTGCTTCTTGTTATCCTCCTTTAAATTTGCTACTCTGCCTCACTTGACCATATATATACCCCATCACAAAGTAGCTTCCTATTTCAAAGAAACTGACAAGCCGGCACTTCTTCTGAGGATTCAGCCCTGTATGCTAGAAGAATTAATATGTGATGACCATCAATACATACAAGGGAAAGTGATAAAGTAAAAGGAAGGATCTGATGGGGTAGCTTCAATGGGTAGCATGGAAATGGGAATTTGTGAAAGAAAAAAAGAGGCTGATGATTCTAGGTTTTTGTTGGTATATAGCAATTAGGATGATGGGGGCTTCTAGTATGGGGATGAGGAGGCATGCTGTTGGCAGTGAAGAGAACAAAATATATGGTAGAGTTAGCTGCCAACTTGTGTAGTAGTATTCATGGTTTTCTATATAATGTATATTGCCAGTGGTCCAATGCTTATGCATGGTTCATTTCTATTAACATTGACACATACCCAATTCATAATTTGATGTTTTCTATCTATGCAATCTGATACATATAGTTTTGAACTGTGATTTTGTGACATAATGTTAACTATTTTATGAAACCTATCATATATATTCACGAGGTAGAGGTCCCTCCTATGAGCATGGAATTGATCCCTTTATCTTTTACAGCATCCCCACAACTTTGATTTTATTCTTTAGTTTTCCATGTATTAAAGTTCCTTGGATGCTCCTCCTGGTCCCTCTTGGTTGGATAGCACACTACTTTCATTGTATACATAAATAGGTTAACAGGTTATAAATTTACATTGAGTATAATGCAACTATGGTCATGGCTGGTACTTGTAGCTAAAACCTAAGAGTGAGTGGTCCAAGTAATATTTCAAGGAGAGCTTGAACATTAAAAACCAGCGGCTGTTATGCAGATTGGTTATGTAACAACAGCCAATATTGGTGATGTGCAATGTTTTCTTTGATTGATCAGCTTGCACAAACATGAAGTTTTTATTTATACAAAATAGTTAGATATATTGCTTTTACTGCCAATATCTGTATGGATGTTTGCAAACCAAAACAGTGGGCGGTTAGTGAGGTTGCACTTGTTGTGTATATTTCAATTTCAAACGGTGGTTGTTCAATAACTGGTGCAACTAAGTACTTTTAATTTTTGTATAGAATTCTTAAATTCAAAATTAATTGTAAGGTAATTAATTGTAATTATGGACAAAAGAGCTTATGAACAATTTAATTTTATTATGAAACTTAGAGTTTAGAGTTTATGTTTTTGGAATTGGAATTGTTGCATCAAATGTTACAACAAATATGTCGTAGGAGTTCCTTGATTAGTGTAAATTACTACAATTAGAGGAATTTAATACAGTTATTTTTTAAAAAATTCCGTGGTTGTTTGAGCCAATAAGGAGGCTACTAGAGCGGGTTTGACTTAGATGTATAACAAATTTGCTTGATATGTTTAATTTAAAAGAAAAAGGGTAATCCCATGAGATAAAAAATGACATTATTAGAACGTAATAATTAAAATGATAAGGTTTGAATTTAATTAACCAAGTAAAAAATACAAAAAAGAATGTGTTGGTCTATAGTTAAAATTTAATGGAATGATGCTTGAATTTAGTATCTTCAATATGTTATCATAACTTCCATGTAAATAAGGAACCTCACACTCATAAATTGGTTCTGAGGCCTGTGAGAATAATACAATACAAAGAATTTAGCATAATCCCAATTGATAAGTGAAAGCTATTTCTATTTGGCCAGTGTATGAAAATGATCTTCACATAGCTATTTTCTGGTACATGTGAATGTAAGAACTATTTGTGATTTGTTTAGAGTACCATATTTGGCCAATTTTCGAACCTACTATATACATAATACATACAATCTATATCATAGTTTAAGAACTTGGACTAGAATTCAACTCGGGGCTAACTAGAGGAGTAATTGATTCAGAGTTATTTATATTATTTTTTTAATAAAATTAGTATATACACTTGAAATTGATATTTATATACTTTACGTTACTTTAAAATATGAATTTAAATAAAATTTAAAAAATTATATATTTCATAACCTTTTTAAAAATCTGTCATTGTTCAATAGGAATTATCCAATGAATTGTACTCGAAAAATTATAGAAGAGTTTTTGGAGTTAAAATTGTTTTTTTTAACATATCATAGCTTCCGGTTATACCATTATTTAATTTGCCTAGTGTTCTTCAATTCTCTTGTATTCAAACAAATAAACAGTGGAGTAGTCAAGATCAAATTGCGCTTATAATTGGAGTATGAACTGCATGCCCACCAACTAAAATTGTACTTAAGATACTTAACTCTGAGACTGGGCTGTTAATTTTTCGATACTGAGTCAAATAGAGTCTGTACAATTTGTTCTGATATCATCATCCATGGAGCCATGAAAATTGTTGGTCTTAATGTGCATAATAATATAGCCAAGTACAATATGTAGAAATTTGTAATATTGTACTTACTACCTTGTAGCAATTTAACCTACCCATGTATGTTGGGCGACTATTTTGTGAGCCATTCGTTGATTAAAATAAAATTAATTTTAAGAGAATTGATTTGTTTGACTCTATTAAATATATATATATATATATATATATATATATAATCGATTTAAAAAATAATTGATATTAAATTAATATATTCCAGCTATTGCATATGGAAGACATTATTTTTGGCATAGTTACTGTATTTTTATATATAAGAAATGTAAGACGATGTAAGGAAAAGATTGTATCAAGTAGAGACCCTCAATCATCCTTAATTGTCATTTGATTGATTGACTTACTGCTTATAAATGAAGGCTTTCACTCCATATTTAAATCACCGAATTGGAATCGAAGTGAATTCTGAGTTCTGGGTTTTGGCAAACCACTTACAGAAACGTAATCTGATTTCTTTTGTGGCAAAAAGGTATGGATCTTTGATTCACCAAAAACCCTAAATGCAACATAACACAATTAAAAGAGGGCTATTTCTCTTAAAGTAGCATTTACGTACGTAAATGTAGCGAAAACTCTTTTGTCAAGGATGAAGGATCAAACTCCTTTTGTTTGATTTTTTGATTTGATAATTAATACCTACTCCACAAGGATTTCCGTTTTAAGACATGGAAAGTATTAAGTGTATAGAAGCTTTTCCAATATTATGAGAATTATTTAATAATGAAAATTTACATTATGCATATGACTTTAATTGAATAAACCCATAACCCAACATGAATGTTTATTAATTAATCAAACAGCAAAAAGTGAAAAATGTTGACGACCCAAAAAAAAACAACTGACTTTTCTCAATAATTAGATTAAAGAATGTCTTATTAAGCATGAAGATGAAATAAAACTCCAAGAAAATTAGTATTTCTTTGTCTAAGACTCTATGTCCACTGAACCATGACATTTACTGTCAAACAACACCAACTCAAATAAAATAAGATTTTTATTTTTTCAGAGCATGCACATGAAAAATAGATTTTCAATGAGCGTATGCCCTTAATTTCAACTGTATATATGATTCCCAGGTGCACACTGTTAGTTCTTCACTGATAAATATACTTATTCTAAAGACAACTATCTATAATTATATATAATTCATTATGATATATAATTATTTATTTCTAATATTTTAAATTATAGTTTATATAATTACAAATGATAAAATTTATGATTGTCGTGTACTTTCTTGACACCAAGCCCTTCCAGTTCTTTATCCCGGAAACCAAAATTAATGATCTCTAAAAAAAAATTGTTATCTTCGTGCACAGGACACCAAACTTGTGCAGATGATGTTTGGCACAGTTCCTGGGGATAGAGAAGGGGCGGCCAGAGAGGCTGGGGAGTAAGCAGCTCTTGTACACATCACGGACGGTACAGAGAAAAACAAAACCGCAGCAGCCATCAAAGTCTTAAAACTTGATACAAACTCTAATCTAAGATTAGATCACCAAGCTTCTCCCATATTATTCCCCCATCAATCGATAACGTCTTCTCATCTTCCTTTGCAAATTCACATCATCTTCACAGCATTTATTCTTATCTCAAACCAGAAAATATAAATACCCAAGTGATGGAAAAGGACGAAGTCTCACGAACAATGTCCCATATAAATTCTCAGGGTCCCTACGCATAAAGCTTCGCTTATTATACTTGTGTAGTTATAGCCCTGCCCCTTCTCTCCTCTCCTTCTTCCCAATTCTTCTCCTTCTTCTCCATCTTCTTCACACACTCTATCTCTCTCTTTCTGAACCCGCTCACCTCGTATAATTGTTCTGAGCTGCAGACGAAGAAGCTTCGAGGGTTGATGCAGATCCTTATTAGCTTGTTAACAATCCATGGCAGCTAGTTTGTCTGTCTAGCTCAGAGAGATAGGTTCGTCCCTTTGCAGCGAGGCTAATGAATCAAGCCTCTTCACTAGTATTTGAGCTTGTTTCCCATCTGGGTTTCCTCCGTTTCCATAGGATTCTTGCACCACAAACGAGTTCTCGAGGTTGAGTGATGAGCTTTGATTCCTTCTCTGGATCTATTTCTTGGTAGCAATAGATATATATAGATCCACTTGCACCAGATCCATGGCGTTTATAGAAGAAAGAGACGACGAACTCGGCGAGGTAGAAGAGGAAGAAGAAGAAGAAGGGGTGGAGAAGAAGTCGGCCATGGAGGTAAGAGAAGAGGTGCGAATTGGCCACCCTTTCTCCTTCCTCCCACCCTCCTCCTCCTTCTCCTCCACCACGGCGTCCTCCCCCTCCCCCTCCTTCCAACACCACCACTACTTCATCCCCCCGCCGGTCTTCGATGACAGCAGCGGCGGGGGAGAGACGTCGTCGAGGA